>APFE031595488.1:141595-160521 GCA_000404065.3 Pinus taeda | reverse complement strand
CATTCCCTATTTTCTTCTTTAGTCACTAATTGAATTTGTTACAAAATAGAATGAAGGGATCCTAGATCATTTGGCCCATCATGGGCTCATCAAACTATTAGTGGAAGATGCCCTGCACACCAACATTATTCCCATATCTTGGGACATCTTCTGAAACATGTCTAGGGGTGACAACATTAGAATTTTGGTTGAAAATACCACCCCATCCAACAGTGAAGAAGGAGAAAACATTGAAAAAGGTGAGAAAACCAATGGTGAAGGAACGCATGAACTTTGAGCACAGCAAGAATAGAAAGGAAAAGGAGAAATGGGCCGGATCAGTGAGCCTAAAACAGAGGTGCAGACAACAACACAAACACCATGGGAAAGGAGAATGCAAAGTAGGGAAAAAAGGGCTAAAACACCCCAGCTGAAGGCTATCATAGCCAAAGTAGACACACAGAAACCAAAAGAATAGACACACCCTGAAATAGCAACAACCCAGGCAGAAACAGTTGATACAGGGGCTTCTACAGGAAGCAGAGAAAAAGAATAGCTAGAGGAGAAATCACCTGAGACATTGGCAAGAGAGGCAACAGATGTGCTTGCCACTCTAAGCACACCTCGAAAACAAAAAGGGGAGAGAAAAAGGAAAACTTCCATGTACTTTAAAGCAAGGAGGAGCACACAGATCAAAACAGGCAGACCCCAGCCTCAATCAAAGGCGCTAATTGTCATTGAGGACACAACACCTAAGCCAAAAGAAGAGTCCCCTATAAAGATTTCCATCACATACAAACGAGGAAGCCCAAAAACTTCCACCTGGAGAGAGAAAATTACGCTAGTGGACTCAAAGACAGCTCTACAGGAAGCTAAGGAATCTCTATAGGAAACTCTGGCTAAGCTAAGGGAGACCAAGAAACTGGAAGAAAAGGCAGCCAAACACTCATGAGCAGAAGAAAAGACAGAGGAAACATTGGAACCTAGCCCTCAGCCTAGCTTGGGCTCATACTATAACCTATTAGAAGCCGGGAAGATAATTCCCCAGAAATTTGTGGTGCCATTTTTCTTTCCACTGGAAGAAGAAAGGATTAGGACTCACACTTGGATGGAGATTTCTAAATCCAAGGGAGTGGCAGACATAGGCCACCTAGAAGAACAACTCAAGGAATCAAGAAAGGAATTGGCTATGGTAAGACATGTGGAGAGTAGTCAAAGGGCCAAACTACAGGAAGAGAATGAGCTGCTGAAACAATAGCTGTAGCTCCAGGGAAGTCACAGGGAAGATAGGCCCCCCATCTTGGGAGAATAATAACAATAGGAAAGGCTTCCAAAAGACAAAGAAACCCCCGATGAATAGTAGAGAAAGGACGGGCTGTAGGCTGAGGTTGAGGCACTGACAAAACAGCTACAGGAGAAAGAATTACAGGAAACAGGGGAAATACAGACTCTAAAACACCAGGTGCAAGAAAAGGAAACCCAATTGGCCTGCATGGCTAGCTGGGCAATAGAAGCTTTGCAATGTCAGCAACCCACTAAGTCATATGCCTTATACCTTAAAGATCAATGGTTGTAGTTCCAGATTAACACCTTGGCCCAAAGGGGCACCATTCCATTTCAAAATTACCATCAATTCATGGATTTGTGGGACAGTAGCGCAACAGATGATAAGGCCAAATTATCAGAGTTCTATTTACATAGCTTGGCCCTTCCTAACATGAACTTGTGGGACCCCAAACCTACAGTGGGAGATGTGCAACTTATGGCCATAGCCTCTTGGTTAAATCACGAGGAGAAAAGGGCAGCAGAGATTCGACATCTCATGAAGAGGGAGATGAGTGAGCCACTTATGATCAGAGCAGAGCCAGAGGATCCCTCAACCTTAATACATGCCCACCAGCACCTGGCCAATAATCCTCAGGCTCTGCCAGACTACATTGAATGACAAGCTCAAGCCATTGCTCATTTTGAGGACATGGAAAGATTGTTGGGGGATAAATGCATTCATGCTTGCACAAGGAGGTCGAACACACTGTCCCACAATCTGAAGATAAGAGAATATCACTCCCCAACAAGCATGAGGGAGGCCTTGGCAAGAGTACCCTTCTATAAATAGTCAATGCAAAATCTGCATGCTAACTGGATCGGCCTAAAGTACAATCCTCCCTTGCTCTTGCTCTTAGGACTGCTGGAAGGAGTCAAAGAAGAAGAGGAACACAGGCAGGGGGAGGAAGTAGAAAGAAAATCAGGATTTCATGACAAGGAAGAAGACATCACCTCGGAAGCCTGGGATGTGAGAGAGGTGGTCAAAGCAATCAAGGATGATGAGCTGGATTAGTTGCTCAGAGGATGAGCAACCCATTTAGCAGGGGGGTGATGATGAGCCCCAAATTGGGTAACTTATTGGGCTCATTTTACCTAATTTTTCTTCATCAATCCACCATTTTTCATATTTTATGCATGTTTTTGAGTATATTTATGTTAACTGAATCAATGAGAATAGTCAGTTGACCAAGAAGGCTAACACGTGGTTATTGCAGATTTTTGGACAAATTTTGGACCAAGGCCAAGCATTTATGAGCCAGATGATAGCCAAGCATGAGGGAACAAGGGTGAGGATTCATAGGAAGGGTGTCTCGTACATAAAATGGCCCCCTTCCTTGAATTCGCCACCATTAGCTCGGAGTTTAGCAGGCCACCAAAAATGATTCCCAAGGGTAGCCAAGTAGTTTTGTGTAAAGTGACTGATCACTGGCAATTTGAGTAGCCCAGCCCCTTGAGTCAAGGAGGGCTTTTGGAGGCCCTCGTAATGTATAAGAAGGAATGCTTCTAGCCTTCGTACATTACTTTTGGAACATTTGTATTCTACACTCTAGTGCTGCTCTCTTTCTACTCATTTGTGGAGCTTTTGCTGTAACATTTCTGTGACATAGTTATTTTCTGAATAATGGAGATCAGTTTCCTTTTGCTTCAACTATGATCTTCTTCTTGGGAGCCTGTAGCTCTTGGGGTTGGGCCCAACCCAAGTTCCAGGACCTCCTTTGTGCACTGTTATATGTTTTTTGCTGCCTTTAATTAATTTCTGCTAGTAGGTTACAATCTTGTTTGGTTATTTAGTTCATTTTTGATGATTAAGATAGATTTTCATGTTTCAAGTGATTTAATAGATTGGTAACATAAAATATATTTGAAAAAAGGCCATCAAGCAACCCGTGATCTCACCTCTCCCTCCTTGGGACTATGAGCTCAGACCAAGGTGTCCTTGCTGCCATAAAAACACTGTTCTTGCTTCTTCATGCAATTTCTAGTGTTAGATTCTTAGTTGCAAAAGTTGGTACTAGTTGTGATTATATGCTTAGATCCATTCTTGCTTGGTTTCCATAGTTTTTTTACATGATTTTCTGCCAATAAACTTTTGTTCATCAAGCTTATGGCTTCTAGGTCAAATTAGATCAAAATAGCTAGATCTTTGGTTTTCTTAGTCTTTGTTGGTTAGTTTTGAAAAATAATGTGCAGAGCGCCTGTGATACCTCCTCTCCTAACCTTACCCCATCAATGCAACCTGCTTCTTCCTCTAACTCAGATCCTTGCCTCTCATTTGCCACGTTTTCTCACTTTGCCCTAGTTTCGACATCCTTGCGCAGCATTGCTTCTCCCATCTTCGAACCAACCCAATTGCCTTAACCACTCTTCATTCTCAATCACCGAGTCCTAGACCTCCTCAAACCCTTATCTCACCTCCATACCCCCTTCTTCACCTTTCTTCCTCCATCAACCCTCTAAAATTCCCTTTCGGAACATCTTGTAGAACGTCCTGTAGAAGCTACAGTACATCCTGTAGAACCCCTGCAAACTTCCTGTAGAAGCTCACGAGAGCAGTTTCTTGAGATCTGATCATTGTGAAACTCTCTAGAAGGGTGCTAGGGATGCCTTAGGCCCTCTTCTCACCTTCCAAACCTCCTGCAAGCATTTCCTTTCGCCAATCCACCTCTGCATAGTAAAAAATAGTTAAAGCACATGCATAATAATTCTGCCAACTTACTCAAAAATACAAAAGATGTTTCTTTTCAGATTTCACTTCAGAAGTAGCTTAGACACATGCACTTAACCTTCCAAAGAATCAATGGCATATTTTTTAGTAGCTTTCATCCTTTTTCTTGCATCAATAGGGTTATTCAGTAAAACTACGGTTTACTAAGGTTTGATTTCCTTTCGGCTTTTAGTTTCTTTTTGCAAGTAGATTAGGCTCCTTTGAGTTAGATTTCATCCATCAGTTAAAATCTTCTTCTAAGAGCTCATAGATGTTGGCTTAAGCTCCTACCGGAATTGTGCCAACTGATCAAGTGACAGCCGCGGAAAGAGCTAGTACTTGTGCATATAGCACCGTCGCTTCCAAGTTTGTTATGAACTACCAAGTTGATAAGAGTAAAGAAGGGAGTCCCAGGAGTTGCAGCATTATTTTTGCAATACTGGAGCTCACCACCACACTCTAGATTAGGGTAAATAGACCCTTTCGATTCATGTCTCATCACTTTTGACTTTAACAATTTAGATGTGTTCCTACCATCATCTGTCACATTCCAAATCCTCATAACTATTCACAACATTTATATTCATCATTTCATGATAGATGAGGGTATATCCACATTTTTCATGTCTAAACATGTACTACATTAGTAGCTTTTTCCTTCAACACATCTTCCATTACTCTAGGAGTATATGATAGTCACCCTTTTCCACCTATTAGCCTCTACTAGAATGTACATGTTAAACTTGTAGGGAAGATCATGTTGATAAACATTAAGGTCATTGGTGCTTCCCTCAACTATAAAATTTTGCTTGCTATAAAATGCATGTATGCCATGAAGGATGTATCTTCATTAGTATTCCACACAATGATATCCCCTATAACAGTAAGATAGTCGCCACTAACCAATTAACTCATTGTGAACCTATCTCATCACCTATGGAAAATAACATCTTACTGCTCATATCCCAATAAGACCTCTTCCCTTCCTTCTTGGAAGTTGGGCTAGGAATTTTCAAGGATTCCTCCCTTAATGTGACTTACCCAGAAGATCATATTTTTTTACAGCCCTAGCTTAAATCCATATTTGAATGGTGTTTATTGCTCCAACAAAGGCAATCGTCAAATCCTCTACCCCTAAGCTAGAACCTAACATGGCATATTAAATGGTGTCCAACCACATCCCTTACTTAGTCACTCAAAGTACCTTTCCATGGCCACCTCTAGGATTGGTGTCACACTAAGTGATGGTCATGATAACCCTCCTCACTATGGTGTTTCCCATTCTAGTATGGTACTTGGACCCCCTGTCACTTATCCCATGCCAACAATAACACTCAAGTATTACCAACAACTAACTCCACCCCTGTGAATCAAACACTAGTAGAGACTAGCATCATGACTGGGAACAACTAGAAGATAGCCGTCAAACTACATAAATCAATCGAGGACAAGAAGAAAGATAATTTTGAAGCCTAACCATGCCATGATTCATTCATCCTTGCACCATTTCTAATAAATAAGTCCATCCAACCAATATGTTCTCTACACTCCCAAATATAATGGATCTCCTCCATGATCCACATGCACCACCGCTACTACCCACTCTAATGATTGATGGAGATACAACAAAATAATATTTTTTTGTGCACAACAAAAACCTGCAAATAAACCATTGTCGCATAATTTATTTTGTACATGGGCCTTGTACTAAATACTCTATTGGTCTCCCATGATATCAAGATGTGTTCAAGGAAGTTCATCAAACCATTGAGCCTACACCAATAATAATGCTAGTGGAAATATTATAAATTATTTAGGATTCATTTGTGATTTATTGTGTGTTCAACTTACTAAACACAAATAATATATACACATGTTCCTTATGTTGGGATGATGATCATCTCACCTATATTTTCCCCTTGATCATTTCACACCATGTTTGAAAAATGACCCAAGTAAAACATATAACCAATTTGGATTTGGTACATCAATATGCAACCATTGCAATTAACCGCCATGGATCATATCACTTTCCTTCGTTGGAGAGGAATTCCATGAATCCCCTACTTAGCACTATAACACTAGAATAATAGTTAAAGGTATATCTTTCCCCATTTTACGCCTTAAGGAAAGAAATATTTCCGCTTCTCACAACTCATGACCAACACAACTATGAGCACATTTTTTATATTTCCTCATCCATAGGAAGAACATCCCCCATTATTTATTGATCATTTATTGGTGTTGAGAATGGTTCTTCTTTTAAGAACTCCACACCACTCTTCTTTGATGTGCAAGATCATTTATTTTGTGTTGTTTCCACTTCCATTGGCCCCATAGAACCTAGCATGTTGTCATACACTTGAAATGTGTTTAGTTCCTTCACATACCTACAAGAAATTCACAACTTTCCTAGGTTAATACCATTGTTGTCACAAATATTTTAACTTGATAAAAGTATATTTGAGTTCATGAGAACACCAAACTACCCTTGGGATGCAATGAAACACCACTCATTTTTCTATAGAAAGCTACATTTCGTCCACCAACAAACACTATAGTTTGTGTAGTCAAAACCAAATATGTCATTCCTCTTTATCATGTTAAAGAGTTCAAGAACCTAATCATCATACCAAATTCCTCTGAAGAAGGAAACATGGTGAATATCTCCCCTACAGTCAAGATGGATATATTAACAAAACTAGATGTCATTGAAGAAATCACATTGGGGGAAACTTTTTCCCAAAGGAAGTAGTTTCCTACAAGTCTCCCTTTCAAGAGTTTAAAGGTATATTTTCCTATACATAGAGATGTTTGTTCGATATCTTATCATTGTCAAACATCATATCAATACATGGCCCAATGATTCATCAATCCATAAAAATCAATGAACCTTACACATATAAAAAACAAATGGAAATTACAGATGAAGTTGATAAGCTCCATAGAGCTAACTTCATTTATCTGATCACTTATAGTTCATATGTATGTGATCCTATCCTTTTAAAGGAAAAGAAAGGTACCATTCACATTCTCACTAAAATCAAGGATTTACAAAAAGTGTGTCCCAAACACAACTTCTCAATGTAATTCATTGAACAGGTCATGGATGCTTATATAAGCCATGATTCTGTCTCCTTCATGGATGAATTGTCATGGTACAATAAGATCCAATTTTCCATTTGAATTAGTACATAACTACCTTCACTATACCATGGGGAAATTTCAACTATCACATTATGCTTTTTGGTATAAACAATGTTAGAACCACCTTCCAGCATGAAATGAACTATAATTTCCATGATCTTTCTCACCTCATCCTTTCTTACATAGATGACTTCACCACTCATTCTAGAAATTACTCTTGACATCTTCAGAATATTTTTAGTACTTTCTAGTTCTTTCATTAGTATAAGATTCATTTGAACCCTCTCAAGTATTTATTTTGCATCTCCATTATACAATTAATTAGGTTCATTGTTTCTAAGAAAGGAATTATGGTGGACCCCATCAAGGTGCAATCCATTGACAATATTTTTCCTCCAAAAATTATGCATTAATTACAAAATCTTCAAGGAAAGGGAAAATTATTACAATATTTTTCCAATATCACAACACTTGTGCTCATGGATTTTTATATATTGTGTATCAATATATCTGATTTCAATGGGACAACCAAGCTTAACAATTCTTGGAAAATGTAATGATGCTAAAATACCAGTCATTAACCCCCATAATTCCACAAAGTAATATATCCTATACTTATGAAAATTAATGTCATCATCATAGGGTGTTATTTTAAGATTGGGATATTGGAAGGGAACACGTCATTTATAACATTATAAAAAACATGTTGAGGCCACCCCTCAACTATGATATCAATGAGAAATTTTTATTTTCCTTGGTACATGTAATGCAAAAACTGTGCCTTTCTATCTTGCTACAAACCATGAAGGTTGTGGCAAGTTCCAAACCCATTCATTATTTCTCAGTTGTAGAATTGTGAATGGAAAGTTTGTGTGATGGATCATCATTCTCCAAGAGTTTAATATTCTTGAGTATGAATCTCCAAGGAGTAAGAAAAAATCATTCTCACTAAATTCATAACCGACTTGGCACTAGAAATCAAAGATCCCAAATGAGAATTTGTTTGTTATCTCCTCTAACAACCATTGGAATATGGTGACAACCTTGTTTCCCTTTGCACTCAAAGTTTTAGCTCTCACCTCTCACATGATGATCATTGATGACTATGCCACTAAACCCCCCAATAACTCCTCATCATAAATTTCTTATACCAATGGGGATTTCATACCATCCTATAGGTCAATGCTGCAATTTAGAAGAAGATGAACGAGTCCTTAATGATGTCATAGTGGTCCATTTCAAGGCCATCATCCAGGGATGTCCACCACACAAAAATTTCTCCACACTAGTTACTTTGGAAAACAATATTCCTTTATTACATTCATGTTGTTAAGTGATGTCCCAAATTCCAAGTTTTCATCCATAAAACTCGAGGACCTCTATCTCCCTTGCATCTGGTTACTATGATTGGCCCCTTTTGTATATGTGGAATTCATTTCGTGACATATGATCCATTGTCTAGTAATGGCCACAACTATATTATAGTCACCATTGGCTGCTACCAAGTTAGTTGAAGCCATGCCCACATTCAACAACATTGTTAACGCAAAAAATCACATTTTCGTCAATTGTGTCATTACAAGTTTTGGAGTACCCAAAGAACTTGTTTCTAGTAGAGATAAAAACATTTAAAGAATTAGATATTTCAAGGGCCCTCATCCCTTATTGACATTTCCCATGACTTTATTCCTACCTATTATTCTCAATCTAATGGCCAAGAAGGGACTAGCAACAAAGTCCTCAAACTGATGTTGCAATGCATGTTGAAAACACACAAAACCAACTAGAATCACATGATATTATTTTCCCTTTGGGCATATTGGACATCAGCTAAAACCTCCACTAGGATCACACCTTTTCATATAATTAATGGGGTCAAATTAAAGCTTCCCATTGACTATGTGTTGATAGTGCTAGATACCACCAACATATAGGGGGTCTCCTCGATGTGAAGTCCCAATTAGACCTCACACCATTTGGAGTAGGAGCCCCATCTAGAGAATTAGCCTAACTGCCATAACAGTAAGGTTTGCCTTGGTTTCAATGGCTAACATAAGAGATCATATACATAAGCCTTGAACAAGCAAGTTTATATTGTGAAACACCAATTATAATGTGTAAAATGAGACTTTCATGAGTGGGAAATGAGAGTGAGTCTCTGGAAGTAAGTAATAGTACTAACCTAAGAGATACATATGAGAGCATGAAAATAGTCGTTAGAAAAATAGTTCACATAATGATTGTTAAAGAAAATACAACACACATTCAACTAGATGAGTCCCACATCCATCGAAATAGTTTAATTTATCCAATACATTTGAACACAACATATACTGTAAACATCCTAATAATAGTCCTAAAACATTTTTGATACATGCATGAAAATGTGTTGGCTCATTTAATTTCAATTAGATGAAAGATCGAAGTACACAAGTATAATGATGAGGCACTAGTTCCAGTAGTGGAACATTAAGCCACTTCTTGCTTCTCCAAAGAATAGTTTTCTCTCCTACGCCAAGTGGGGAAGCCAAGACATGCTCTCCAAATCTTAAGCCTCTAAAAATCCATTCGCTCGAGTTATGATGTTTCTTGAAACAAAAGGAATGAACTTTCATCTCCCTTGACTTTTAGTTTATCCTCGTGACTCTTGGACTCCTTAATATGTCCTTTGGACTTCTAAACAACTCTTGAACTTCTAAATGACCTTTGGACTTCTCTGTGTGACTTTTTTCCATATATGACGAAGTGACTTTTCATATTCTACATATGAATCTTGGACTTCCACACATTACATTTTGTCTTTTTCCTTAGAAAGACATCATTAAATTCCACATGATGTTGTGGCATGAATCATGGATGCATATTGACCATTATGACGACACTTATACAAGTTGTAACTTGGTAATAATGACATGGTCTTCATCATGAGGTGGCAACATCAAGTTGTATTCGTTGCTGCTTCATCTTGCATTCTTGATGGTAGATTTGATATATGCTTCATATTCATGAAATATCCCATTTTTTTCTTCTATTCATCCTCAAAAGAGTATTATATGAGATTTGGAATCCTATGAGTCATCATGCAATGTATTCTTTCTATTTTGAACCATGATCTGCTTCATCTCTCCATGATATCTCTCGCTTTTTTCTTCTTCTCCACAGGAATTTATTTATGCTTTCTCCTTGCTATATGCTTTGAGAATTACCTTTTCATGCTAGGAAGGTACTCCTACTCATGAAAATCATTCATGACGAAGTGAAATCAATCTTAAAAACATCTATTCTATCACTACCTAACTCATGAAATGATCATCCCAAGATAGGACTGTGAGAGAGTTAAAATAAGGAGGCTTGATGGGAAAAGAGTGGTTGAACTCATTAGTGGCTTAAGGAGGCTCCATTATTCATTTTTTACTTCCTTGAAGGCAATGAAAGGTCAATGATCATAATAGATCTTCAAGGTGCACCTTTTTTCTCAAGCAAGAGAGAAAGAGATAACTAAAGGGAACATGGCACAGGTCCGAAGCACAAAGGATAATCATTTGTTGGTTCAGGGTGCACTTTTGTGCTCAAGGGATAAAGAAGGGTGTAGGGATGCGCACCAAAGGAGTAAGGGATCAGGCGTTGAGCCTTCCCAGTGCATTTGTGTTCTCAAGGAGGGTGTAGTTCTTCGAGTCAAAGGAGCGTTCTCAAATGAAGGCTTTGTGTTTCAAGAGTATGCCATGCACCCTAAGAGAAGGATGAAGGCTTTGTGCTTCATGAGTGTGTCATTCGCCCTAAGGGAAGGATGAAGAATTTATGCTTTTTTAGTGCATCATGCACCCTAAGGGAAGGATGAAGGCTTCATGCTTCTTGAGTGTGTCATGTGCCCTATGCGAAGGATAAAGGATTTGTGCTTCATGAGTGTGCCATGCGCCCTAAGGGAAGGATGAAGGCTTCATGCTTCAAGAGTGCACCATGCGCTTTTTAAGAGAAAAATTATACTTCATTGTTATGAAGTGTGCTTCATTATTAGAAAGTGCACTTCATTGTTCTGAACTGTGATTCATTGTTCTGAAGTGTGCTTAGACTTGGGAGGGTGTAGTTCTCTCCAACGGTGGATGCTTCTTCATCTAGAATGTGATTTTCACAAAGGGAGGTAGAAAAAGTCTAGGTCACTTATCCCAAGAAGTAATAATTCACTGCGAGAGGGAGGGAACCTTGGAAGAGACTTATTGCACAATTATGGGAGGAAAATATACGTCAATAAGGCTTATGAATAAGTTGTTCTCATCACCTAGTATGAGGTATAATTCCTTCACAACTTGCACTGGGATGAGGAGAACGTGAAGATGACACTTGCAAAGTATGATCGGCCATGAAAGAAACACATGTTAGAGTGAATATAACAGGAAAATTTTACTTCTTAAAGTGAAATGAAGTAAAAACAATAGTCAGGAATGTGAAAGCCACACTTGTGGAAGAGAAAGCGTGTAGAAGACTATAGTTGAGAAAACTCACCAAAATATAAGTACAAACACAACCAAGGCAAGGGAGACTATAAAAAACTTGCAAACTAACTGCCGAAATTAGTTGAAAATCGCATAGGAACTATCTTTATGGATGGTGCTATACTGTTTTAAGCTTGCATAAAGAAAGCACACTCATGAGTTCAACTAGGACTATGCATGTGTGAACAAGTGACTTTGCAGTTGAAAACTATGAAGAAGACTTAAACACTTTACAAAACATCATTTGAACATGGAGTAATCATAGTGTGAAAGTCCACAATATCCTCAGTAGGCTCCAAAATTCAAGTGTAGAAAAAATTTTGGATGGTGTTGATCGCAACTTCAACACTAAAACATATTACCCAAATTAAGCTTAGTTATTAAACTCTTTCCTAATACTACTCATACAAAGCAATCCCTCATTTTTTTTAAAACATCAACAAATATTGACATTTTTCCTGATAGAACAATTAGGATACTAAGAAATTATCCAAAACCTATTATTATCAGAACATTAACCTACATTTCTTTAACAAAGACACCTCATATTACCTTATGTCATTGCCAATGAATCTTTGGGCCTAGCAAAGTTTGAAACCTTGTGGAAAGGTCCGTTCATAGTTCAACACTATCTCACAAGGGGTTCCTACATGTGGGCCTACTTATATGAAAATTCCCTTAAAGAATTTATCAATGGGATTTACCTCAAGAAGTTCTACCCTTGATAGTTTTCCAACTTCTTCCAAGCACTCTCCCTTTTGTTATATATACTTTTCTAGTAACAATATCATGGATTTTCTTTATAATCTTTTCCATAAATTTGTTTACCAAATGGATCCCCTACTACAATGACACATTAGTTTACCAACTATGCTATTAAATGGAATCAAAATATTGCACCAACTTCATGGGCCATTTATTCACCCTTAAGACTTTACTATATTCTAGTGATGTTTATATTGGGTTCGCCATGAATAACCAAGTCGAATATGTTGTAGACATCGAATTTTTATCTAGCATCATTCACATTTTCCTTCTTCACCTCATCTTAGATCCTCTCTCTCTCTCTCTCGCTCTCACTTATATATATATTATAATATATATTATATATTATTATATATATTATAATATATATATATATATATCTATATCTATATATAAGATATATATAAATAATATTATAATATATATATATAATATATATATATATATATATATATATAAATATCTATAATATATATATATAATTATTATATATATATTATATATATATATATATATGGGGGGATCAACAATTTAAATGCTCCTCAAGAAAAAATATACACGATGAAAGCCACGTATATGGTGGAATTAGAGTAGGAGGCCACCCTCACCATGACCTCTCTCTCTCTCTATAATGTGTATGCAAATGACCACCACTTAGGCCATACAAAAGTCAATAAGAAACACATATACAAAATGGTGGAAATCACCAATTTCATTACTCCTTAATAAAAAATATACAAAAATAAAGCCACTTATAAGGTGGAAATAGAGTAGGGGGGATCCTTACCACATTGTCCCCTAGAAAGAGGATCATCTCTAACCTCCCTCTCTATCTCTCCACCCTATGGCATGAGTATTGGAATTTATATTCACACTATTACCATTTCTCACCTTAATGTTGTTTTCCAATCTTACTGGGAAACACAAGCCTCCTCCATGTCCTCTCCAAGGTCACCCAAACCTCCTTAGGGACTCATCAGAAATCCAACACCATCGAATACTTTAGTTCGAAATGTTATCGTTACAAGTAATTCACTTTATCCCTAAGATGGTCTATATCCTCCATCTCTCCACCTGTATCTCCCTCTATCAAAACACAAGACAACCTTGCCTCATGATCATAGTGACTCGTACATCATGGTCTCATCCATTCCTTTGGCTCTTGATCATATAGATTCACTCTTCTTATCCTTGCAAATAGAGGGGACTTCTCCCATCAACCTCAAACTCCTCCTATCACCTCCTCTCAAACCACCAATGCCTCCCATCCTCCTAGGTAAACATATACATTGAGAACCAAGTTACACATTATAATAATGATAGATAATCAAAATCATAAAAATATGAAATGATAAAAATCATAGTAAATACAAATTCATGTACCTATGGCCCCTTGGGCCTCTCCTAAGGGTATGATGCTCTTTAATTCATTTTGAAATTCCATATCAACATATGGATAATGGAGGATGATTGACAACATGTACCAAGCCTATCATCCACCTTAGTAATCCAATAACTCTCACTAGGACATCCATCCTCTTAGATTTTCAACCCTCCCCATCGCCTCATCTTAAGCCATATAGGATGGGTCACCTCCACCTACATCTATGAGTGCATTATGACTAATCATTATAGAGGAGAGATACAAACATGAACTTGTGCATCTCTCCTTGTATGTACTATGTTAGATACAACATGAATATAACTTGTACTAAGCAAATCCATGAATAGAAGTTGCCTTGAACTATCTCTTCCATGATTGTCATATAGGCCCCCTATTGTCACTATCACAATGACCCTCCAGAATTTGTTCATAAGCCAATTTTGGAGCCTACATGAACCATTATTTCAAGCCCCCTAGTGTCATCATGTTTATTGATTTTTTATTTGTATGTTTTCTCTTGGTGTCATAACCTCCTAAGTCAATGGTTTTTGAGTGTCATCACCCAACCCTTAGAAGCACTCACATTATATTGTCCATGGTTAGGTGAACTCATGAATTGTCTTGACTTAGAAACTAGCCTTTACACCATGCACACACTTAAGAAAAGAACAAAAAGGAATTAAAAAAAGTAAAAGCAAGAAAATCACTCTTTAAGGAAAAAACATACTTCATGTTTGTGAAGACATGCACTTGAGTTGATTGCACTCCTTCATGTTGAGCAAGTGAGCCCTACTTGAGTGCACTCCTTCATGCTGAATACAGGCGCCCTTCCTGGTTGTATGCATGTGCTTATTTGTTTCATGTGGGTGCACTCCTAAAAAATAGGAGCCCACTTAACTTCCCTTAACTAATCCTTTCACTTATTGATAAGTGATGATAATGCAAGAAACAATTTTGCATGTAAACTCTTTTAAATTAGCCTAGTTTAGTCATTCATTTGCATAATAATTCTCATCTAGATCAATTGCATAACTGTGCATTAAGAAACTCTTCATTAACCTCCATTACAAGTAAGTTTTTCATGTTGAATCTATTCATCGTCTTTCATGATTTCACTATCGATATTGATTTTCTTGTTGGTGTTTCTTTGTTTTTAAGTTTATTCACTGGGATTTATGTTCAATCTTGATTCTTCAAGTGTTAATTTTTTGTCACATGTAGAGACTCTGCACATTCCTGAACCTTTCACAATCTACCCTGATTGTGACAGGGTCCATATAAGCTTGCAAATCCTTCTTCTTCTCATTTCTACAACAAAATATTGTTTCTAGACTTTTTCTTGATCCATCCTTAGGTATAGTGCACTTTTGAAACCTAAAGACTAATCATCCTTGAAACTACACCAAAAATTACCAAGTTTCCCTCTTGAGCACACTCCTTCTTCATGAAGAACAATGCCCTCCCTTGAGCGCATGAGTGCACCATGAAGACTCCAATGGTTTTCCTTTGTCCCTTCATCATGCACCAATGCACCTTCCTTCCCTTTGAGCTCATGAGTGCACCTTGAAGGACTAAAGGACCGAAGACATGTTCTTTCTCCCTTCAAAGTGAATGAGTGCATTGTGAAGGCTTAAAGGGCTTACAACTCACCCCTTCGACCCTTGGAGTGAACCAATGTGCCCTTGATGATTTTCTTCACTTATTTGAGCACATAATCACACTGCAAAGCCAAAAATAACCTTTTACCTCCCTTCAAACTTTGAAAGTGTTCCCTCCTAGTTTGCATGCTTATTTTCTTGTGCATGCAAGTGATTTTGTACTATCATTAATAGATTTTTATGACCAGTTAAATTTTATGTTTCTTTGTACATGATTTATGATATATTGTTGCTTATTTAAGTTTAATAAAGATAATATTTTCATATGAGTGTGATGCCACAAACATGTGTTCGATCTAGAACTATTGGGATGGGGTCCCCTGGGTTAGTTTTGGGTTAAAAACCCAAGTTTTGATGTAAAGGTTGATAAAACGATGTAAGTCTCCGCGAATTGTGGATGCGGAGTGCGTAGTTAGTTAGGAGCCAAAAAGCATTTTTACCCTTGTTTATGTAAAGTTGAGTAAGCTTTTGAGATATACCCATGGTCTGTGGACCATGGGATCATATAAATAGGTGTGTGTTATAGAGTCTAAGGTAGGTTTGTGTCCATGTATATGGGTACGGTGAATGGAGTCTTAGAGAGTTAGCACAGGAAAGTAAGTCTTCAAGGGGGAAAAGGCTCTACAATTGAGTGCACAAAGGCCTAGAATATTGTCTATAGTTGAGAGCACAGACCCCTGCAATTGAATGCGTAGGGAAGTTTTAAGTTTGTAACCTTATACTAAAGATCAATAAAGAAGATTGTTAGAGAAATTCATATGTTTATATGTTTTTTTCTATTGTTTATGTTTGCAATATATGTTGTGATGAGATAATGTCTTTATGAAACAATGATATATTGATGCACGAAACTGTTGGATAAGTCTTATTAACTAAACTAAATTCATGTTAAGTATTTACGCGAAAATGATAATACATTTTACTATGTTTGTCAAGCACTTAAGTAGATCTGAGTAGATTCTTATCTAAGGGTAATTTATGGTGTGCCTAAGTAGGTAATTTGTCTATTCAGGGTTTGCAAAAACTGACCGTCAACCTCCGCAGAGGTCTTGGGTTCATCCAAAGGGAGTTACAGTACCAAGCCTTAAAGACTTATAGATCTACGTGAAGGAAGATCTAGGGCATAAAAAGACATCACGCTGATCTCTCAATGTGGAAACATGGTTCCAGCATCCCCCCATACTTCTTTGGGTGAGACTTTAGTCCAAGGTAGTAGTGTAGGGTTTTTGTTTGGTGCAACTAACACTGAACCTAGGTCAGGACCCATTAAGCCAACAACAACTATTGTGTCCCTTTCATGATCTGTTGGAGCCATGCCTCACCATAAAGTGGCCTCCAAAGAAGTCTTAGAAGCAAGCACTAAGGAACATCTTGAAGTTACCAAGCCAAACATTCCCTTTTATGAAAACACATAGTGCTTCATTGATAAGTCTGTCGAGGTCACATGGAGCAGTATATACAACACATTCATGCAAAAAAAAATTGTTGAGGACTTGGAAGACATGCAAGGATACATCAACATCAAGCAGTCCAATATGCATAAGGTCGCATGCAGATTCCTAGTCACCCCCTATTTAGACATAATTGAGTGGATCGTTACACATATGGATGACTCTCATCTCATGGTTCACAGTGAGAGTGACGGTCATCTTGCCACTTATTATGGAGAAGAGATTTAGACATGCCACAAGCTACTTAGGCCTACGAAATATGAAAATGTTGACTTCTACCTTAGATGGGCCAACCTCTACACGAGTGACATTATTAAATCATGGTTTCAAGAGACTGTTAGGTTTCACCATCTCCCATCTATAGTCTATCTAAGTAAGCTCCTCAGAGATGTATATCCATATTTGATAGCCATGTGTTTTTGGTTTCATGGGTGCAAGAACGTTGAGGTGTTTGAGGAAAACTGGATATATATGCTCAATATGGTGGTAAGCCATGGAAGAGTCTTCAATTGGGAAAATATTTTGTCATTTGAATTACAACCCCATGTGGGTCGGGAAAAAAAATCTTTGAGGCCGAACTAGGCCCTGAAATTATACATGTATGGTTATTTTAGATGGAATCCATGCACAATATGCATTCACACGAATGTACTGGAACTGGAACTATGAGAACAAGTTCCCAGTTTGCTTTCACTATAGATTTTTATCATAATCAAGCTTTAGAGGCACATACGAAATATTGGATGAGCACTTATTTGTATTTATCTTTCATATAATATTCGAGATCGATCCTCCTTGCATGACTGATGAGATGAAGAAGTCACCATGGGATATCAGAGATTGGTTTGAAATGCTCAAGGGAACATACATAAGGTGTTTTGGATGTCAGATATCCCATCATCTTAGGCTATGATATGTGACCAATAAGGTGGTGATGCAAGAAGTAGAAAATCAATCGGAAAAGGGATTATTGGAGGAGGGATTATCAGGAGTTCTTCAACAAGAGGAAGAAAGACCCTTGGCCTACCTTCCCATTGAGGATTGAGTAATATGAGTTGAAGAGCCATAAGGTGATAGTATTATAAATACAAGAGCTAGATCACTTGCACTTCACTACTAAATACTTTCATGGATATGATCTTAGGAGATTGTGCATTCAACATTATGAAAGGATCAATTATAATACATGGTATTCATTGACGCCCACAAAAGAAGATGAAAAAGTGAAGAGTTGCTATAATGAGGTTAGAATGACACATCTAGTAGTGAATGCTAGTTCACCCCAAGGTCCACCAGCTCAAGATATGAAGGTCTAGGAGGAAGAACAAATAACCCCTTCAATAAGGAATGTATCTCCTTAGAAAAGGATAAGATATGATTCGACAGGCGAGAGCAGTAGGAAGTGGAAAGATGATCCTAAGAATGTAGGAGTTGTTCAAGAAAAACATAAGAGGAGAGAAGAAAAAGAAACAAGAAAGAAGAGGAGGAGAGGAGAATTATAGAAGAAGAACAAAAAAGGCAGTCAGAGGAGGAAGAAGTAGCACATAGACTAGAAGAAGAACAATTGACTCAAGAGATAGAAGAGGAAGAGTTGGAGAAAGGGGATACCATTCAACCCATGGATGATGAGCCAGGTTCTCTAGAGGAACCTCCTCTCACATGTGGTCATATGCCATTTGTAGAGATGGGGATCACTCCACTAATAAACATAGTCATGGATGTAAGAAATGTCATGTTTGATCAAATTAAGAAGAGGATTGTGTATCAAGGGCATATATAATTTCCAAAGGATCCTCATAACCTATTCTTAGTTGCTATAGACAAGGTGATAACTACTGTTATCACTGAAAATATTTCAAAGGAAAAGGGTAAGGTAAAGGTTAATTGATCCTGGACATATTCATGTTGATCTTGGTCGTGTTCATACAATTGGCATTTGATACAATTCTTAGTTTGTGCAAACAAACTCATGGTGGCAAAGATTAGAAATCTTCATCAAAATCAAGTGAGGCAGTTCCTAAA
>APFE031595488.1:92176-116623 GCA_000404065.3 Pinus taeda | reverse complement strand
CCACCTATTCATGATCATGATCATGCTATTCATTTGATTCCAGGAAGTGTTCCTCCAAACTTCAGGCCTTACAGATATCCCCATAGCCAAAAGAGTGAAATTGAATGTATGATTACAAAAATGCTAGAGGCTGGTATAATTCAACCTAGTCAAAGTTATTTATGTACTCTAGCAATATTGTTGCACAATAAGGATGGATCATGGTGCATGTTTCTAGATTATAGGGATCTCGACAAGCTCACTATTAAAGATAAATTTCCCATTCCTGTCATTGATGAATTACAAGGATCAATTTACTTCACCAAGTTGGATCTTCAATAAGGATATCATCAAATCAGAATGAAGACTGAAGACATTCCAAAAACAACATTTAGAAATCATGAGGGTCATTATGAATTTTTGGTCATTCATTTTGGCCTTACAAATGCACCTTCTACATTTCAAGGTGTGATGAGTTCCATTTTCAAACCATTGGAATTTGTTTTTAGTATTTTTTTATCATATACTAATCTACAACAATTCCTGGAAGGATCATGTTAAACATGTTGATAGGGTACTGAAACTATTGGAGGAGAAACAATTATATGCAAAAAGCTCCAAATGTTTCTTTGGAGTATAAGAGCTGAAATATATGGGTCATATTGTGTCTCATGAAGGTGTTAAGTTAGACCCTAGAAAAATTAAACCCATTAAGGAATGGAAAATCCCCACATCCATAAAGCATCTACGAGGATTTCTCTAGTTGACAGGGTATTATCACAAGTTTTTTAAGAATTATGTGAGAATATTAGCACCTCTAACAACATTATTGAAGAAATATGCATTTTCATGGATTCCAGAAGCAGCGAAGGCCTTTGAACATCTTAAAGAGGCAATGTGCCAAGCACCGGTCTTAGCTACATCAGACTTCGCAAAAACCTTTATTGTGGAATGTCATGCCTCAAGAAATGGAATTGGTGTTGTTTTAATGCAAGAAGAAAGACCAATTAATTTCAAAAGTCATCCAATCAAAGGAAAGTATTTACAAAAATCTATTTATGAGACGTAAATGTTGGAAATACTACATGCACTTAATAAATGGTGACCCTACCTAATAGGAAGAAACTTCAAGGTAAGCATAGAACTTTGAAATCATCTACAAAAAAGGGAAGCAAAATGTTGTTGCAGATGCACTCTCAAGAAAGGATGAGGATGTGGAAGCATTTTTTTGTGCCATTTATATTATCCAACCAGATTGGATAAATGAAGCAAGGGATATATGGAAGAATGATGAAGAATTGTGGGCACTCATTCAAAAGTTGCCACAAGATCCCAGTACATTTGATACATTTAGTTGGAAAAATGACTCATTATTGTACAAAGATCGCTTATACATCTGTAAAAATTACCAACTCAAAAAAAATATTCTGATGGAATTGCACACCTCTCCCTTAGGAGGGCATTCAAGATTTTTAAAAACTTACCATAGGTTTAAGAAGGAATTTTTTTTGGTTGGCCTTAAATTTGATGTTCAAGAGTTTTTGGTGGAATGTTTGGTTTGCAAACAAAATAACATTGAAACAATTAACACCCCAAGTCTATTACAACCTTTATCCCTTCCAAGTCAACATTGGGAGGAGTTTTCAATGGATTGTATCACAGGTTTACCCAAGTCTGAAGGAAAGAGTGTCATCATGGTGGCAGTTGACAGACTTACCAAGTATGGTCACTTTTGTGCATTATCTCATCCATTTAAAGGCAGTAGAGTTTATATTGCATTTATGGAAACAATTCAAAAGCTACATGGAAACCCAAAGATTATTGTAAGTGATAGAGATCCCATTTTCACTAGAAATTTTTGGACATAATTATTTTCTTGTATAGGTACTCAATTAGGTCATATCTCATTTTACCATCCTCAATCTTATTAGAAAATTGAGATAGTAAACAAATGTTTTGAAGGATATGTTTGTTTCTTTGTATCTGATAAACAGAAATAATGGATCAAATGGTTGCCTTTGGTTGAATGGTGCTATTACAGTTCCTTCCATACTGCAGCAAAAATGAACCCATTTATGGCACTTTATGGATATCATCCACCGTCCATCACATCATATTTAATAGGAAATTCTAAGGTTCAAGTAGTGGGAAATCATATCAAGCATTAACAACAAGTTCTCCAACTCTTAAAGGAAAACCTCACTTTGGCACAAAATAGAATGAAACAACAAGTATGTCAACATTGCAACAAAATAAGTTTTGATGTAGGTGACTAGGTATTTCTATGGCTACAACCATATAAGCAAATGTCCCTTAAGAAATCTAAGAAGGATAATAAATTATCACGAAAGTATTATGGTCCATACAAGGTGTTGCAAAATATTGGTACTATGGCATACAATTTAGAGCTTCCTGTAGCTTCCTGAGTGCACCCAGTTTTCCATGTTTCATGCTTAAATAAGGTTATAACTGATAAGCTCATAGTTCAAACAATATTGCTAGAACTTAACGAGGAAGGAAAAATCATATTGGAACCTAAATAAATCATAGAAAAAAGAACTCAATAACTACAAAATCAATCAATTTCAGAGTATCTCATCAAGTGGAATAGCTTACCCATTGAATATTCCACATGGGAGGATGAGAATTTTATACATTACCATCCAGAACTACTCAAGCGTTGAGGAAAACACTTTTTTGAAGGAGAGGGGCATGTTAGGTCCCTATAATACTAGTGATTCCCCCATTACTATTATCATTGTATTCCTTATTATTATTGTTGTGCCCCTATTGCCCCCATAATGTTATTAGTGTGCCCCATAGAAGCCCACTACTATTATTGTTGTGCCCTTATATTATTATTGTTATGTCGGCTTTGATTATATTGTGACCCCTTATACTCCTATATATAGAAAGGAGATTTTTTCATTTGTATCATCAAATAATTGTTCATTTTTGTAATGCAAAGGAGGTTTCCCCCTTAAAGAGGCTGATTTTGAAGTCGTTGATCTATATTTTCTTCTATTTTATGAGCTGGTTGCATAACACGAATGCATACTGGTTTTGAGTCTCTAACACATAAACATGGGATTCCCAAAATAGAAAAACTTGAAGTAATCAGAGGTAGAGAGATCATATTTTGGGAGATCAAGAAGGCTTGGAGGTCACCGAGGACATTATTCTATAATAAGCCATCACACCAGTCAAAGGCCATATGAAACTTTCATGGCTATGGAATAATGTACAGTCAATCTCAAGACCATATTGATAAAGGAACTAAAGGTGAAGATGTGGTATGTAGGGGCCTTTCCAGTTTGGGTTAAAGCCATCTCAATAGAGTTCAGAGCATGGAACACATATATTACAAATGAGCTCCATGAGGAAAAGAATGATTTATCGATTTGATTAGAATTTTTCCCATTATCATTTCTGTCTTATATAGCCACCCTCTCATATGTAATTTGTCTTATGTAATCAAAGGTATGTAATGAATTCCAAAGGACACATGTCGAATTTGAATAGTCACATATGGAATGTAATATAGAATATGAATAGTTGTAGGAGTTCATGTGGAAGCTCAAAAGTCATTTTTATTTGTTATAAATAGCTCCTCATAATGCAAGCTAAGGGATTGGATTCTTGGATTCTTGACTTGGCTTGTCTTGTAGTGCATATGAGATAAATCATTCTTTGGAGAAGCAAGTTGTGGCTTCATGTTCCACTAATGGATGTAGAGTTTCATTCATGTAATAGTGTAGTTTGGATATTTCACTCTTAATCAAAATCTCTATGAGCTGACACTTCTTCACACACATGTCATAGATATAGTAGGACTATTCTTATTATGTTTATGGTATATGCTGCTTTGCTTACATACTAAGTTAATGAACTAATTCATTAGCTATGGTTTTTATTGAATAAGGTTTGTTATGCTCTAATTATTTTTGTTTATTATGTGTACTAATCTGTAGGTATTCAACAAGTCTTTATGTTCTTTCCCAGGCCCCCCTTTAGGATAGTACTACTACTTTTCTAACTGGAGGTTCTTTTTCCTTTACCAACCATGGATGTTACCTCATGCATATTACATTAGGTGTATCACAAATCCTACATACTTGCTGCCCAAAGAGGTGTTGTGATCTCTTATGTGTGTGGGTGTAACTGAGGCATACTTTTAAAGCCTTTCCAATGGTGGTCGGACCATATGCTGAGATGGGACTGGTACAATAAATGATGTGAGCCCTAATTGGGACTTCACATCAAGGAGATCAGCTTACAATGTTGGTGGCATCCAAAACCATCAACACCCCCATAATTTGATGAGTGGTCGTGTCCCCGTACATCCTCACAATGAGGATTCTCACAACTTGGACTACTACCTCTCAAGAATGGTTGATATATGACCCTGCCTCTTATAGCATCCATCCCCTAGTAGTGGTAAAAGGCCACCTCATTAGCAATTATCCTACCAAAATGAAACTCTCTTAAGGCCTCCTCTATGCATGGTTGTAGCCCCATTATAATGTAACTATCCACCTCTATTGATAGTTGGATATCTCTAATATTGTCTTAACCTTTCTAGTTGGATATATATACTACCTCACCTCACACCTCAAACACTCCCTAGTGCAATCACCAAAGTACATTCAACTCATAACTTTTATTTATTCATCTTGTTTACAAAGATTTTTCAAAAAGCAAACTTATCCAACATCACATCATTTTCCCATTTTTCCTTTTCATGAAATTCCTATTTACCCATGTTAAAATATTTTACATTGAAATTTGATTGTGGTTTCTTGGTACCCCAATGGTTATCATTTTTGTTTCTCAGTCTCATTGTTGTGATTCATCAGTGTCAATGTCTTTATAAATTCTACTAGTTGTAGCCAAAACATTGGCCTATCAAGTACCATTTATGTTTTTCCTCCTAACTCCATACTCCATATTGTTTCCTATCCCATTGTGTTTTTGGCTATCACCCTCTACCTAACTATCAATTATGCCCCACCAAGGGAATTCCATAGTTTTCATTTTGTCTCTATTGACATTTTCCATCATGACTAAAGACCACTCCATCACTATTTCGTATTTTTCCCAACTATAGTTTGATTTCTAAGGATCCACTTCACTCGGTGGTCATGTTTTCTTTATTTTGTACCTTAGTATACACATTTCAATATTGAAGTGGTGTATTAATTATCATTCTCCTTTCAAATGGAAAACCTCGAATGGAACAAAAATGGTGAACATTTATTTTTGATTCTATCAACCCCCTTTTTATTCAAATTTAGTAACTATTCACGTCAGGGTTTTTGTTACTGTATGCCAATTACAATTTCATGTCGTGGTTGAAGACCCTTAGACATGACCATAATTCATCAACCATCATCTTAAGAATTTATTTTCATGTCAATTTCCTATGGATGTTCTCCTTAGAACCATGTTCTACTCTCATTGATTCACCTAAGGGAAATATATATTTCTACTTCAACATACACCATGTAACACCCTCCTCCCAGATCTACCCAAGAAACTGGATAGCACGGGTAACCATGTGATGAGAGGCCATTATGATATGTTTTTTCCTCCTAAGTCACATTAAGGAAGTGGAACTAATGAAAACACACTATATAGACATTAATCATCAGCTACAAGACCCTCAGGAACTAATCCAGTACTTTAGATAGCTGACCTTGGGGTCCCATTGAACTTTTGGACAACTTGAGCCTTAGTGTCTCCCATGCTATAGGCATAAGTGAAACTAGAAACCCAAATTCGCTCTCACGGGCTTGCTTGCGAGTGACCAAAGACAAAAATTGTTAGTGCTATGCTAGTGATTTTAGGATTTGGGCTACTTTTTTAGGCCCAAAGCCCAAGTCAATACCAAAAATTGAACCATCTCTTCAGATCAATAAAATAACATGAAAATGATAGTACTAAATAAATTACTCATTCAAGACCTTAACTGGACCCTTACTAGCCATGATAGGCATTTTTTCAAACATATTGCAAATGTGTAATCTATAGGTGTAATTAATAGTTCCGAGCATAGGGATCTCATACTTAACTGAGAATTACTAAGAGACATTGATTCCTCAATACATCAACTTCCATTCCATCCATTAGGTCATAGATACATTGATCATTCAATTACAAGTAAAAACATGATGAGATACATGCATGGTTGCTGTCATAAAACACATACATAACCATCATAATAGAAGCAAAAAATACTCATGAAAGTATTGTCATATAGACCACATATAATCCATTAAAATTATCATAGAAATATAAGGAGAACTAATCTTTCATCAATGATGCAAAGTCCAAAACTGGGATGGGACTTCCATGTTCCACTCGACCATAGAATGGCTAAGACAAATCTCTCGTCAAGCATTTACCCCCGGTCAATATTCTAATCATGAATGTGGGACCTCATAGAACACATCAATAAAAAACCATCCAAGGCTTCTAGACGCCATCCCCCTCAACCCATCATACAATTATTCCACCTCACGGTCGAACATCACAAAACAATAATCAGATCTGTCTCTATCCCAGCCATCTAGGACTCCAGAGCATTTGTTCCAACCAAGACTCCAAGACTAGTAACTCAACCCACAACTACCATCGGGCTACAGAGCGTTTGTCCAACCAAGGCTCCAGGACTAGTAATTCAACCCACCAAGGGCTCCAGAGCATCTGTCCAACCAAGGCTACAAGACTAGTAACTAAATCAAGTTGTTATAGGGATCCAAAGCATTTTTCTAACCAAGGCTATGTGACTAGTAACTCAACCCAAGCTATTGCAGGGCTCCAGAGTGTTTGTCCAACCAAGGCGATGGGAACTAGTAACTCAACCCAAGCTAAGGAAACATGAGAACCAACCAAAAACAAACAATGAAAGTGCACCCTCAATCACAATGGCTATCTAGGAAATGGCAAGGATAAGCAATCCATTGTCAATTGAGGCAATCCTCCATGCCAATGATATATCACAACAAAAAGCCACATGCATGTGCCATGCATGCCAAGGCTACTGAAGGAAACTTACATGCAACTCGGTACCTGCAAGACAATTTGATGTAGCTTATAATCTTGATAACTTATGACACTTTCCTACTCTTCGTTTTCCTTCTTTCTCCAAGAATCCAACTATGCCACACCCACTAAAAGTGCTCCAATAAAACTCGAAGCCTCCAAGAGTATGAAAGAGAGAGAGAATAATGATAGAGCTCCAAAACTGAACTGATAAAAGCTTACTAATTGATCCTCAGCAGCCTTTTTAGGAATGAGGCCTCTATTATATTCATTTTCCATTATGTTTCCTTCATTTTCATCCTCACATGCAACATGTGATCTTTCACCTCCTTTTTCTCCTAATTTCCATTATTTTCATAAATAATTTTGCGAAAAAAAATCATTTTTCCTTTCCAAGTCCTTAGCCATTTCTTTTTCCAATTTCCTTAGCAATAAACAATCACAAGTGATCCCCATCATTAGTATTTTAATCAACATTAAGCTTGGAATAAGTGTCCCATCATCCGTGGTTATTATTCTGCTTTTATTTACTTATATTACATGGAATTTTAATCAGGGTTGTTACAGAACCCTCCTCCTTAGGGGATCCTCAGAATTCAACAAAACCAATCACCACAAAAATTTTCTAAGAAAAATATATACTACCGATGGAGATTTATAACTTAGCTTGATGCAGTATTTACAATGATCACCCTACTAAAAGAAAACCAACATAACAACATATCACCTAGTGGAGCCATATAACACAACTCGTGGTGGTATTTACATCCATATACATATGTATATAAACCAACATAATCAAAACATATACTAAAACATATACAAAGCATATACCAAAATACCAAGCCAAAACTGCTTTGCCTCATCTGGAAAACAAGGATGGATACATAGTTTGCATCTCATTCGCCATCTCCCATTTAGCTTCATCTAGCCCAAAGTGCTTCCATTGCACCTTACTTGATCGATATTTTGGTTTGAGACTATGAGCACCTTTTTCTACAATATACACTGAGGTTTCAACTAGAATTCTCCATCTGGTTCCACTTGTAGTAGAGACCAATTAATCACATGATCAACATTCTTAACATACTTCTTAAGGAAAGATACATGGAATACATCGTAGACTTTCACTATCGAAGGAGGTGTAAGTCGATAGGCTATTGTCCCAATGCTTTTAGTTATGCTAAAGGGTCCACAAAACTGTGGTACTAGCTTGGCACAAGATCAAATCCGCAAGGAGCTCTTCTTTGATTTGATGCACAAGTACACCTGTTCCCCAACCTAGAACTCCTTAAACAGCATGTTCCGATCTACATAGCTCTTCTACCTATCTTGTGCTACATTTAGATTCCTCTTTATAACCTGCATTTTTGTTCCATGTTTTCCAGAATATCTGGTCCAATCAACACCCTACTAACTAGATCACTCCAACTGATCGTAGCATTACAACTTTGCCCATACAATTCCTCAAAAGGACTCATTCTCAAAGATTCCTGATAACCATTGTTGTACACAAACTCTACCACTCCTGATGCATCACATACATCCTCAAAATTTCCTCAAATATCCTGTTGACCCTCTTTGTCTATTCATCTATCTATAGATGACAAGCCATACTTGATGAGCATCAGTATTGTAGCAAGAATGCGGCTACTCCTAGGGCTACCAACTTCACTTTATCAACCCAGGGTTTGTACAAACTTGGAAGTGACAGTGTTGTATACACAGGTAAATGTGATGGGTCCGCTCTTTGTCACTGCTAATATGGAAATAGACCACTAAGGTTTTTCAAACCAAACTTCTATTGATTCATAAGAATATTGATTACCAGTGAGGAAAAGAGAAGTATACACTAAGGGAAAGCTTGTCTACTGCAGTAAGGAAAAAGACTGAAATCAAATGCTAAAACACACCATTTTTCTAACTAATTGCTAAGAGGCTTTGCTTCAAAAGAATGCTAAGTTAACATGGATGCAATCCTATTGTCTTAGACATGCAAATTAAAACATCAAACATTGTACTGTTGTGCATGTAAATGAACAAAATAACTATGTTTTTCTTTTTGTCTTTTGTTTTATCTTTTTTGTGTGAAAGTGTGAAAGCTAACTTATTTTGGTGATGTGGTAGGTGGATTAGGGATGATGTTGGATGGCTATAAGGCTTGGGAGACAAGTGGGGGTCCTTTCCTATCCTCCTAGGGGATTTTTCCACAATTTGGCCTCAAAATAGGCCATTACAAGTCAACCTATAGGATGTCCTAATGCATTCTACAGGATGTCTCGAATTCCTATAGGATCCCCTATATTCCTATAGGATATAGCCGAGAGAAAAAGGAGGGATGTTGAAGGTGATGGAAGTCTTAGGGAAGGTGGTTGGTGGGTGGAATGAGGCCAATGAGTTCTTAGGACCACTTCAGAATTGAAAACCAGAGTTGGGAGATGGCTGGATTTGCTCAACAAGCTTGGAAAAGTGTTCTTGTGAAATGATGAAGTTGGCGAGGATTTTGGTGAAAGAAGGGAATGACCATGGATGGATGAAGTTTGGATAAGGTTCCTAATCATGAAATCTCTATGTATTTATAAAACTCCTACACTGCATCAATCATTGACATTGATCCATAAATCATTTAAATAAGAAGGATTCCAATTAACTAAGGAAAACATAATTTCATGAGCTAGTTTCCTATTTCATGCATGAGGAAACATTGAAAAATAATATGAAACCTTGATGAGATCTAATGCGAGACTGAAGATAGAATAAATGATAACTAAATCCTATTCTTGAAAACTGATCAAATGCTGGCCTAAGTACAGAAAACCCTAAATTCCATGAGAAACTAGAATTCTATCTTTTTGGGGTTGCATATGGGTTCTTTCCTCAAACCATGATCCCTGAAGGAAGGAATGAAGCCAAATCCACCTACTGAAATATTTGTGATGTTCCTTTATCTCTTCTAAGCTACTTCTAAAGTAAAGCACAAATGGAAGCAAACTAATCAAAGTAAATCAAATAATTCTAAAGAAAATTCAACCATTAATCTATGAAATTGACTAAGCATACTAATACAAGAAGAGGAGCCTTTGCTGCTAGGGTTGGGACCTAACCCAAGAGCTTCAGCCCTCTGAGTCAACTCAAAGTTGGATCAAGGAAATGATCATTCTCATTATCAAAACATAAAATTACATAACAATGTCTTCCACAAGTATTGAACTCGAAAATAACTAGTGTTTTTTTACAACAAAAATTCAAACCCTAATGAGGCACTAAGCCTTCTTATTTATACAAATGAAGTCTCCAATGAGTTCCTTAAATATAGGGAGGTTCGGCTCCCAAACTTGAGATAAACTAGCTCTTTGACTATCACTTGATTGGTTGCCTTTTGATCTCCATGACTTGGGTGCTTGTACTCTGAGCTAGTGTGATTGATGGAGGACTATTCGAATGAGTGAGGAGTAAATGAGGAGGAAATACCTCCTACAATATCTCCTCCTTGTCTCATTCGAGTTTCAGCCCTTAATTAGCAAAAATTTCCATGATTTTCTCTCAAAAACCTGCAATCAATGCATATTAGTCCACTAGGCATAATATCTCACTTTGATTCACCTCATTAATAAAAATACAATCAAAAGATGTAATAAATTGGGACAAGTCGATTTGAATAAGCTAGGAGGTGGATTAATGTCCATATAGTTACCCAATGATGAGGCTAATAATTACCCCCTACTGAAAGTGTTGCTAATCCTCTGAGCAACTCAATCAATATCCATTTCCTTCATTGTTGTAGTTGCCTCCCTGACATCCCATGCTTTTGTTGTAGTTTCCTCTTCCTGTGCATAGAATCCTTCCTTCCTTTCTATCTCCTCCCACTAATTTATTTCTTCCTCTTCCTTCCATCCCTCCAACATTCCTAAGAGTAGTGGTGGATTGATTTTTAAGCCAATCCAACTGACTTTGAGAGTTGGGAGGGATCGCTTGTACATGGGTGTCCTATTGAGTGCTTCTCTCATTCTCCAAGGAGAATGATACTCTCTGATTTTCAAGCTGGAGGGTAGAGTGTTCCATCTCCTTTGGAAAGCTTGCATTATATCACCCCCTAACAGCCTAAACATGTCCTCATAGTGTGTGATTGCTTGCTCTTGGGAAGCAAGGTACCTAGGTGCAAGTTGAGGGTCATTTGCAATCAAGTTATGGGTGTTGATTACATCCATTGGATTTGACTGCTCAGCTCTTATCATGAGAGGTTATATTTCTTCACTTTCCATTATTTTCTTCATTTTTGTAGCCCTTTCTTGCTCATTGTTCATCCATGGTGCCAAATCCATCAGCTATAAGTCCCCCAGTTTTGAATTATGATCCCACACATTCAGATCCGTCAAGGCTAAGTCATGTAGGTAGAACTAAGACATTTTAGCCCAATCCTCCAATGAGCTTTGATCACAAAGGTCAATGAATTGTCTATAATCTTAGAATGACATAGTGCCTCTTTGTGCCAAAGTCTTGATTTGGACTGCAACCATTGTTCCTTAAGATACAATGCATAAGACTTAGCTGGCATCCTGCACTGTATTTCCTTTAAGGATAGACTGGTCATGGATGCCAATTGATTATCTCTCTCTTGTATCTATCCTCTTAACCATTCATTTTCTACCTCCAACTACGCTTTCATCATTGCCTCTTTGTCCCCCAGGCTACTCAATTCCCTGCCCATATCCTTTACTTTCTCCTCCATGTGACCTATGTCCTCCACTCCTTTGGATTTGGAAATTTGCATCCATCTATGTGTTCTTACCCTTTCTTTATCAAGCTCAAAGAATAATGGGATGGAAAATTTCTATGGAATGACCCTATCCCCTTCAATGAACATGTAGTATGAGTTAATGTTAGGTTGAGGACTAGGTTCCCTCAGCTCTGGATCCTCCTTTTTTGTGTCTTGTTGCATGCTCTCTTATTTGTCCAATTTCTAAGTTTCCTATAGCTTTAGCAGAGTTTCCTGTAGGATTGCCTCTGCTTCCTGTAGGTCCTTTTGTGTATCCCGTAGGAGGTATTTTCCATTGTATGAGGCAGATCTAGTGATGGGCCTCTTAACATAAGTGATAGGAGACTTCGGAAAGTCTTGTCTTGATGATCCTTCTCCTTGATCTTTCATAAGAGGAGCTATGTTTTCCTGTTGTTTGGGGGAGTCTTCAATGACAATAGGAACCTTGGTGGGATTTTGAGGTTTTCCTCGCCTTATTCTTGTACTTTTTCTTGTCCTAAAGTACAATGGAGTTTGTCTCTGTCTCTTCCCTTATTGTTTGATAGGAGTACTAAGGCTAGTGAGTGCAGCTATTGCCTCTTCCTCAGTGAGTTCTAGGGATACCCTGTGTAATTATTTCTTGTCTTTTGTCTCCCCTTTTCCATTTCCATTTTCATATTTGTCTTTATCCTCTCCTTTTCCCTCTAGTTCCTCACTCCATTCATTATTTTTTTCCTTTGCATCTTCTTCTGTCTCTTAAGTTTTTGTTTGATAGGGGTACTAAGGGCGGTAAGGGCAGTTGCTGCATCTTTCTTAGTGGGTTCTGGGGATACTGTGGGTGATTCTTCCTTGCTTTCTGTCTACCATTTTCCATTCTCCTTTTCATCTTTGTCTTTCTCCTCTCCTTCTCCCTCTAGTTCCTCACTTTGTTCATTAGTTTCCTCCTTTGCATCTTATTCTGTCTCTTCACCACTTTCCTTCTCCTTTTCTTCCTCTTCTTCCTCATCTATTTCCTCTTCATCCCTCTCTATTTCTTCTTCATCCTTCTCTATTTCTTCTTCATTCCTTTCACTGGCAGTGGGGCTTTTGTCATACTCAAGGGCTTTTATGCCTTCCTCTATCTACATGTCTCTGAAATTTTCCCATATGATAGGGAGTCTGAGGTTTTGGAGGGAATATTCTATGACAAGTCTAATTAACCCATGATGGGTTAGTTGTTTATGGTTTCCTTCCTACACGTTAATACTCATATCTATCATTGGTTGAAGAAGGAAGTAGGGTATGTTGAGTCTGTTTTGAGGAGGTGTGTTTTCTCCAAACCTCAACCCTTGGAGAAGCCTAAAGTGGTATCCATATACCACATTGTACCTACCTTCACATGCTATATGTTTTATAAGGTGGTAACTAATTTCATTCCAAGGATATGGTAGGCTTTCTCTTCTAACTCCATTTTTGTCTTCCATGGCTTCCACTCCTTCTAAAAAAAATTCTTCTTTGCAATTTGGCTATTTCCCCTATCCTCCTTTGTCCAAGGCATCCATAGAGGAAGGGTCGTGATTATGCCTATGATTTTAGGGGTGAGTTCTATAGAGAGGCCTTTCACCAAAAGAGTGGCATGGGTCCTAGTTAGCGGAATGAGGGAGAGAGCAAAATCTCTGGCTACTTCATCATCATATCCCCTCAATTTCTCAAAGAAACCCATCCAATTGTGCCTTGTGAATATCTCTAGTACAGGAGAGTGCTGATGAATCCTCACTTTTTTGATTGGTTCCATCTTATTAAATCCCCTTGTCATTTTCTCTAATGGATGGAGGGTTGCATATGTCTGGTACCAAATTTAATGAATGAGCAATTTTAAATGAAAATTCTGTGTAAACAATTCCCTTAGACTGCAATCTTTTTCAACATAATAGAAGGTGTTTCTATATTATTTTCACTTGGAAATTGTGGGAATGTATAGAGCCTACCTCCTTATCACTACTTGTTAAATAAACCTCTGTTTCTTGCTTCTAGGATTTCTCATTGCCAATCCTACAATTGCTGTTATGTACCCTGTAGGATCTCCTGTAGGATTTCCTATAGGATTTGGTAGGTGCTCGTACGCAAAGAAAAAAATTGAATTATGCCTTTCTTGTGGACTGCTTGAGGGCCATGAGTGACTTTGCTAGTGTGTAGCCTCAATAATGTGAATGTTCATGGGGATCAATGTTTATTTCCTCATGTTGGGTAGTGGATCCTTACATAATAGTTTTGGGGCTTAAAGCCCACAATTTTGGGTAATGCTATTATAAAGGCTTCGCAAAGTGCGTGGAGTGCGAATCATAATAAATCAAGTCAAAGGGTAGTCCATCATAAAATATTGTAATTTAATCTAGAAGTTATTAGCCTACCCATGGTCCGTGGACCATGGGAATGTATAAATAGAGTGAGGTTCTAAGTGTAGAAGGTAGCTTTGGTTCTGATAAAAAGTGATTTGGGTTGTTGAATGCAATATTCACTTCGAGTCTGTATGTCTGAGTCATAGGTGGTAGTAGTAAGAGTAGGTTTTGTAGCTGTGTGCGTAGAGGCCTGGTAGAGTCTGCAGCTGTGTGCGCAGAGGCCTAGTAGAGTCTGCAGTTGTGTGCGCGGACCCCCGCAACTAAGTGCATAGGGTGGAATTGAATTGTATTGGAAAAAAAGATTAATAAAATATAAGTGTTTCTGAAATATTGTGCATCTACTCATAGATTTGTGTTTTTATTCTTCTGTTATGGTTTTATGCATCTCTTTAAGGTTTATGGTTGCGCACACTAGTTACGAATATTGAATGATTGATAAAAACTATTGAATTAAGTAACATCTATAATAAAAACATACTAAGGGTAAGGGATCTAGACACTACTTCCTCACGCTCAATACAAGGGCTACACGAAGGTCAAATAGTTGTGCAAAATAGTACAAGTGCGAAAGAATAGTTTGTGAATTTTCTAGACATCATCAAGACATACCTAGGGTGCGGAAACTTAGTTCTAGTACCCTCACATACTACGTCGGGTGAGACCTTAATCTGCACTCTTCGGATTGTTGCCGAAAGGGCCAGTAGTTTCAGGATTTGTTTGGCTAAAACACTTCTGAACCTGGTTCTCTCGGGTGAGAGCTGAGTATCCTAACCAACTAGACTACAATGAATAGGGTGCCCCGGAGATGCAGAGTTTGAAGTAGGACAAGGCACCCCGGCCAGAAGCACATGAAGAAGTGCGGTGCATAAAATGTAAGGGTCAGGGCCATGATAAGGATCACTGTCCAATATTTGCAAACTACTTGGCAAGAAGGGGGCCTATGCCGTTGAGACCAGAGGCACAGGTAGGTCCAAGTGTGGCACCCCCGCTGTGGTGTGCGATCTCTCAGGTGGGAGGAAAGCACACTATGGACAACTGTCACCTCTTGCGGAAGTATACACAGACTCCACAATAGTTATTTTGTAATTTATGTTGATCAGTGGGCCACAAAGAGTGAAACTGTTGAAGTTATGAATTATTGATGGATCAAACACTAGCCTATAGGATGTAGGTCGAGGTGCAAGGTCAGCATCCAGCCGTAGCAATAGCGCGTGGTGGATTCCAAGGATGCGGATGAGGACGAGGAGGAGTGGGACCTTGATGAGGATGTGGACAGTTAATCTGCTATAATTGCAGAGGACCTGGGCACTATGTGCATGACTATATGAATCTGACCATAACATGTTCTCTGTATTGTTATGAGTTTGATCATGAAGTGGTAAAGTGTCCAACATTGATTGCACAGATGCACAAGAAGGGGGTACTACAACCTACTCTGACTTAGAATATCCAAATGATGAGGTTTGAACTTCGTGAAGAAGACCCCAATGTGAACATGGTGCTCAGAAGTGGCGCAACCACAGGGGAAGATAAGGGAAAGAAACCTAAGGATGATACATGGGTTCGTAAGGCTCCTACAAAGGAACCTGAGTTTGACTTGGAGCGTGCAAGGGAAACGTTTATGGAAGCTAAGAAGAGCTTCACAAAGGCCTCTATTTCAGGTAGTAAGGATCAACCAGAGTCAGGAATGGATCTTTCTATGCTTACTACCTTTTTAGATACATGCATGAAGTTGCTATGCAACAATAAGGTTGTTAAAGGATTACAGGAATTGATAACTAGGTGCGTAGGGTTAGGGGAACCTCGAGTAGTCTGGAAGTTGGGAAAGCATGCCTTGCACATTGGGAGGGAAATGTGGTTGGCAGCACAAATTAGTGAATATAAGATGGATCAGGTCATCCTAGACTTGGGTTCGGATGTGAATGTGTTACCAAAGCAGACATGGGAACGCATGGGCAGGCTCGCATTACAGTGGTCTCCTATTCAATTATGGATGGTGAACCAACAAAAGATCAATGGATATCGAAGGTGCGAGAATGTAGATGGAATTTGAGGTAATAGAGATTGTGCATGACAGTAACCCTCCCCTCACATTGTTAGGGATAGACTGGACCACGAATATGAATGGAGTCATCAACTTGAAGAGGCGGAAAATGATTTTCGAGAAAAAGTCCCTACATGTAGTAGTTCCGCTAGATCCAACCGAAGGAGTGCGGCACACTGAACCAGTGCATGGGGATGATAAGGATGATGAGCTAGATTGCATCTACTAGATAATGGTGCAAGACCAAGATTGGGTGAACCTGACTGAAGATGGGAGAATCTCATGGGAGCACGATAGTTCTTGTACTTCAGATTTAGATGAAGAAATAGAATGTTGGAAGAACCGGTTGCATGAAGTAACAATGCTAAATTGCAACATGATGATTAGATCACTGTGGTGCATAAGGACCGAAGCAAGGGAACTGCCAACATATGATGGGGAGACAGGTGTGGATGAATTCTTAGACAAATTCGAAAGGTCAATACCAAAACATCAGCAGTATAGTGCGATGGAATGGGCATTGCACACGACACCCACGCGATGGTGGGAGACACACCAGAAGAATATTGGGAGCTAGTGCGAATGCTGAAGATGATTGCACTTACGATTTGGAAGTCCCTAGTGTCGAACATGAGCCGAGCAGCTAGGACGAAGCAGATTGTATACCCACCTGTGTCGATGGGTGCAGACATGTGATGGGCAAGCACCTCCCAAGCTAAGGATAAATAATTAGAACCTAATGTAGCAGCAAGAAAAGCAATGCACACCACAAATACCTCACGACGGAGCATTCACAAAGCTATGCGGAATCACGAATAGAGTTTACCAGGTGGGACGAACAGATTGGGACTTGTGCGTACTAGCAATTCGATGGGCCTATAGGACCATAAGCAAAAAATGGAGCATGGAAATGACCTCAATAGTGTCAAGAAGAGAGGAAACTAGGAGGACAAAGAAGAATCCCCCAAACCATAGCTCCGGTAGTAAGGAAAAGACACGAGGACCTAGGTAAAGGAATTAGGCAGTTGCAGGAAGACCTTCGGCGAGGGAGCATGAAACTTCGAGAACTCGATGATGAGTGGGCATGGCTGAGGAAGAGAGTGTGACATTAGATGAAGAAATCAGTGAACTGGAAACTGAAGTCATGCAAGCAGGCCGTGAGAAACTAAGCATGTTGGTATCAAGTTTAGTTAGCCCTACTACTGCATTAGAAAGAGTTGCGACCCTGCTATCATGGCTACAACCGCACCTTACTAAACAAGGGAGCATACCACACAAAGAAGAACATGACACACTACTAGACGTAAGGGTATTTGAAGGGTTCCCGCAGCCCAGGATAGCAAGAAAATCAAAGCCTCGCACCAGGGGTACTACCACCTGACTATTTATAGAAAGCACAACCTCAATGCTCCAAGCAGTTGAAAGAAGTCATAGGACTATAAACAAGTTTGTAGGAGAGTTACGTTGAAAGGAGGTTCTGTGCAGGGCCAGTTTGCCACAGGGATCACAGTTGTGCATAAGGGGCTGCACTACTATGCGGTTAGGCTGGGAAGTGACCGTTCATGCCACTATTCATGACAAGAGGTCTAATTTAAGGCAGAAAGGAGTGGGTGGCGGGCTGTTAATATGGGAATTAAGAGCTAGATTCAGGATGATTTACCACCAAAAAGGTACTTCTGACTCAGATATGGAGGGAATGGATGAGTTTGAATTCAAACGTTACTATAATATTTCATGGGGTAGCTACGAAGCAACACTTGTTTGTTTGAGATTTGAGCCAGTATAGAGTAGCGAGCACAAAGCTACCTTGCCACCTGTGAGTACGCGACCGAGCGAATCTAGTGTAGACACAATGTCAGCTACGAGAACCAGAGTGCGATTCACAGAAGTTACCCCAGAGCCCCGGGTGATCCAGGAGGAGCTTAGAGAGGCAGCAGGCACGCTAGAGGTATTGAAGTCCCCACGCACGCCACAACCACAGAAAAACAAATAGTGAAAGGGGCCAATCCGGGTATCACCACAGAACCCAAGAGTTAGTAAATTGTCAATGACAAAGAAGGGCAAAGTTGTCACCATTGAAACAAAGGAGGAGGAGGAAGATTTGCAAGCCCTGATCACCCAAATTGAGGCACAAGATGATGAGGCGAAGAATGTTTCCCAAGTACCTTCAGTGATAGAGTTACCCCTCTACATTCCCTCATGGAAAGGGACAACCAAGATACCAAAGGACCTGAAGGCCATGAAGAGTGCGCTCCAGACCCCGTTTCTTCTAGATGAAATAAGGTGTGACGGTCTGTCACTAGAATGGGTACCGAATATAAAATTTGGATACTAGGACATCACGGATAGTGAGAAGTTCCCATAGTTTTCCATGGAGAAATTACTGCAACAGAAATGGTTGTGTGGTGTGGAGAAGGCTGGGTTACTCCATCTTTAGTGAATACCCCACTACTACCAAGCGCCCATCACAATCTTTGTCATTAAGTAGCTACTGTGTCTAGTACATGATGGATATCTTTGGATGGAGGAGTCAATTCCCCTCATGGTCGACTTAATTCACCAAATTTTGTGGCTACCCATTAAAGGAAACAATCCCACAGACATTGCAGAAAGGAGTAGTGACTTTGGCCTCGCAGAAGCTATGAAGGCCAAATATAAGCCGGAGAAAAGGAAGCGAGGGTATGTAATAGCAAGCATTAAGGACCGAGGGGTGTGCCTCACCACCCAGTCGTTGGTTGACAAGCTCATGAGGAAATTCCTTGCAGATGAAGTTCCAACATCTTTAATTGCGTTGGCGGAGTAGTGTGTAGAGGGGGTCCAGTTCAACTGGGCGTAGTTTCTCTACGATGAATTTTTGACGAATTGTAGGGAAGCCTAGGAGTAGGGTAAGACCTTCCACTATGCATGGTTACTCTTATCTATCCTGTTGGTTGCTAGGGAGTTGCTAGTGGATAGGAAGTTTTCCACCATTGAGAGGAACCTACTCGAGGCAATGAGGTACACCTCACTCTTGGCAACGAAAGACGCGACGAGGATTCGGGAGATAAAAGTGTTTTGGGCATTCATAGAGGCGATCTTACAAACGTGGATTAACCTTAGGCCACGCTTTCCCCTGAAAGTATATAACAGCTTACAAAGAAATGCAAAATTCAAGGCAAATATGCATAACCTGTATATCTGGGTACGCAAGGATCTAGCCTGAGAATGGGTAAAGTTGTTGTTCATTGCCATAGATGATGCAATATTTGAAGTAATGACATCATGGTCTCCGGATTGGTGTGCCCTAGACTTTGTGGAACTGGAAAAGATCGCAACACAATAGAGGAAGAGGGAGACCAAGTTGCGCATCACGAAGCTGGCAGAGAGAAAGCGTCAAGAACAGGAAGCAACCACGCAGCGGAAGGCGACTGAGGTAGTAACAATAGAGAATATGGTACAAACCAAACCGTTCCCACCAAGGAGATCGAGGAAGGTCAAGAAATGTCCATGGAGTAGGACATATAGGGGGAGGTGGAGACACAGGAATGTACAGACTTTACAACAAAATTAACACAACTCAAGAGGTCCCGCATCCAGGAGCAGCCACCCACACGCAAAAAGACAAAGGCAATGAAGACTGTGGAGGGAGACCTTGTTAACAGTAGCAAACCAACTCGTGATGTCACTAAGGATGCTCTGGATGAGTTGATCATGGAGTAGACAATTGTGTCTGGTGTGCTCAGAGCTCAGTTGTAGGCATTATAGGTGTGATCCCCAGGAGTGATGACACTACACCTTACGAAAGGTATAGCTGAAGCTGAGCATATGGTGTGCCCACACACAACAAACAATTTGGTGTTACCAAAAGGCACCGTCTTAGAAGAAGCTGAAGGTGACATGAGGGGCTGGGGATTGAATTTGGCCACCCTTCCCAGAGAAAACCTATACTAGCTACAGAATGGGGTAACTGGTGAGCTTCGTGGCTGGGAGTGCTGTACTCTCCAAGTCTTGAGTGAGTAGAAGGTAAATTTAGAATAGCTCAGCTTGCAACATGACAGCCTGGTTGCCTAAATCTAGGGATTAGAATAGGCACTAGAGGAGGCCTATAGAAGCATTCTGGAGTTGGTTGTGCCGGCGGCACTCCCCACCATGGAAAAGATTCATCAATTGGCAGATGGAGTCTGCAGGACCTAGGAGGAGGCCGCAAAGGTTCAGTTGGAGCTGGACCTGTAGATCGCAGAGCTGTGACTGAAGGAACAGTCCTTTACACCCCTGAAAGTCAGAGAATAGAACCACCACACCATTCAATCAGGGTTGAAAGAGATAGAGCACATTGTACAGGACTGTAGGAGATTGTTAGACCAGTCCATCTTCATGCTCACTTCACTAGAGAAGGACCCAATGCTACAACAGTTAGAGACAGAAGCGCGGGAATTGCAGCAGGTCTATGAAAATGTTCAGGGGACTGCCCAGACGGTTGCCCTTACCCAGTGATTGGCCAAGATGAGGGAGGCCCAGGCTCTGAAAGAATAGGTGGATGCTGCATGCTAGAAAGAATCAAGGCTTAAAGCACACATCCAGCCTTGACTCGAGGAAGCATTCATAGTCACCGCCACGATCGAGGGGAAACTGGACCAGATGCAAGACACATATGCGAATAGGCAAGAGGATGCCTTTGACAATGATGCATCAGAAAGATGTGCATAATTGATACAGAAAACAACAGAGGAGTGTGTGGCAGATGTCCGTGAAGTGCAGAGGATGCTAGATGGACTCTGAGCAAAGATCACCACACTGGCCAAGTGAGTCGAGGCGAGTCATGATGTTTGTGTTGGGGGCCTGTTGGGCAGTGGATCCCCCGAGTAATGGTTTTGGGGCTTAAAGCCCACAATTTTGGGTAATGGTATTGTAAAGGCTCCGTGAAGTGCACAGAGTGTGAATCATAATAATTCATGTCAAAGGGTAGTCCACCCTAAAATATTGTAATTTAATCTAGACGGTGCCGGCCTACCCATTGTCCATGGACCATGGGAATGTATAAATAGAGAGAGGCTCTAAGTGTAGAAGGTAGGTTTGGTTCTGATAAAAAGTGATATGGGTTGTTGAATGCAATATTCACTTTGAGTCTGTAAGTCAAAGTCATAGGTGGTAGTAGTAAGAGTAGGCTTTGCAGCTATGTGCACAAAGGCTTGGTAGAGTCCGCAGCTGTGTGCACAGACCCTTGCAGCTGAGTGCACAGGGTGGAATTGAATTGTCCTGGAACAGAAGATTAATAAAAGATAAGTGTTTCTGAAATATTGTGCATCTGCTCATAGATCTGTGTGTTTATTCTTCTGTTATGGTTTTATGTATCTCTTTAAGGTTTATGGTTGCACGCTCTGGTTATGAATATTGAATGATTGATAAAGACTACTGAATTAAGTCAAATCTATAATAAAAACATACTAAGGGTAAGGAATCTAGACAACGCCTCCTCGTGCTGGGTACAAGGGCTACGTGAAGGTTGAATAACTGCGCAAAATAGTACAAGTGCGAAAGAGCGGTTTGCAAGCTCTCCAGACCTCATCGATACATCCGTAGGGTGCGAAAACCTGGTTGCAGCACCCTCCCATACTACCTCGGGTGAGACCTCAATTTTTGCTCTGCGAATTGTTGGCAAAAGGGCCAGTAGTTTCAGGATTTGTTTGGTTAAAACACTTCTGAACTTGGGTCAGGCCCCAACAAGCCAACACCTCATATGGGTGATTTGAGTGGGGTGGTGTGCTGGAAGCTGAGGTACAAATATCTATTTTTGGACCGTTGGTCCCACTACCACATCACCATTCTCCTCAACTCATAATCAAATCCCACTTTGGAAATCCATAGTTTAAATACTTTCGACTTGATCTCTCCTTTTTCTTGACTTGACTACCGCCACGTGTGTAAGGACTAACTGTCTCCTCCTTGTTGATTGAGTGAAAGTGGCCAAGTTAACTGGCGATATTTCACTTATAGACCAACTCTTTCACAACTTATACATGTTTGATCATATTATGATAATGAGGGAGTGGAAGTGAGATACTTACCTATGGTAATGATTCCTTGATACTGTTTGTTGAAGAATGAAGTCCTTGATGTGTACTAGTTGCATGTGTTTTTCTCCTCTTTTATTATTATTATTATTATTATTTTCCTCAGATGTTTTTCTTTCATGTCCCGGTATTGGGTGTTGATGCTGATAATTCTAATCCTATTGTGAGGATTTGGAGGAGCTTCTTTGACCTCTGGATCTCCATGCATGAAGCTGACTGCAACCTATGATTTTTTTTTTTGTGGGATAGGCTGCTACAGGCTTTCCTATAAGATGTCTTATAGCTGCTTCCCCTCAATTTGTTTTAATCATTTTCCACTCTTGGAGCATGAGGATGGTTGGAATGGGTAGAGAGGGGGTATAGGGATTTGCGAATGAGGAAAATAGCCTTCAGGCATTGTCCCCTTGTTCTCTGTCTTCATCCTCTTTTATCTATGTTTTTTTTTCTTTGAAAACTGTAATTGTTTTTGAAATTGATATTTTTCGATGAATGCAGGGGTGATCATGGTGGAGAGAGGTATGGTGATGATATGGTGAAGTAGAAATTTATTTTTTTGACATGGGCAGGTCATCCCCTTGCTCTAGGGTTACTTTCTTTGGAATTCCCAAGCCACTGTAATTCCTATAGGATCATCCTATAGGTTTTCAGGGAATCCTATAGGTTTATAGGGAATCCTGTAGAAAGCACAAAACCCTTGCAAACTAAGCTAAATGAGTGGAAAAATGGAGGGAATGATGGAATGATGGAGGATACTGAATGGAAAAATAAAAACATGAACTATATAGGTCCCTTTTGATCCTTTCTTGTTGCTTCAATCCTCCTCCTGCTGACCTGCAAACAATATTTTCAAAAAAAAAAATTCTCTTTTTTTTTTATATTATTATTTTTTTTTTCTTTTTGAAAGCAACTAGTCTTCCTCCAAGAGGTTTTCATCCTTGAGGCATCCATGGTAAGCAACTAGGATGAAAACCTCTTGGAGGCAGACTAGTTGCTTTCAAAAGAGGTTTTCACCCAGAGATCTTTTTATTTATTCTCTCTCTTTTTTTGTTTTGACACCATTGAGATGCCTCAAGAGGTTTTCAACCCAACAATGGGACTCAAGCACCTCATGGAGGTTTTCACATGAGTTTCCTTATTTTTCTCTTATTTTTCTCTTTTTTCTTTTTTGTTTTTTAGTTACTTGATGAGGTAGAAGCTGAGAATTGCTACACCACCATCACTGTCTTGCTGATGCCATCAATGAATTCTTGTTTTGGCAATGGCTTCCTGTAAACCTTCAATATGTGCCCATTAACAAGTAAAGGAATGGCCTCTGCATCAATGGTTCTAATCTACACTGAGCCATTATTGTGACATTTTTTTTATGACATAAGGCCCTAACCATCTAGTCTTTAACTTTCCCTTAAAGTCTTTATATCTAGAATCATATAACAAATCCCAATCACCTTCTTGAAATTGTTTTTCCTTAATGTTCTTGTCATGCCAGATCTTGTTTTGAATTTGGGTCACCTCTATGTGTAGGATGGCTTGCATTTTAAACTCATCTAACCCATTCAGCTGGAGCAATCTCTCTTTTTGTGCAATGTTGAGATTTAGATCTAGTTGGGTTGCCATCCTCAATGTACTATACTCAAATTCAATGGTGTTAGAAAATTATATATTACGGAGTAATGGAACACATAAAATATTGCAGAAATATCAACACAAAAAACCCATAAACCAAGAGAGACACAGATATACGTGGTTCACCCAATTTGGGCTACATCCACGGAGAAACATCCAATCCTTCTTTTATTATATTATCTAGCAAACTAAAGAGATACAACATACAGTAGATACGTTGTAACACCCTCTTTTCTCTCAATCTCCTCTCTCTTCCTCACTCAGAATACAGATATACATAGACGCAATACAATTCCCTCATATATAGTGAGGGGTTGCCTTCTAGGGTAAAAAACCTTAAATTAAACATAACTTCTACTGTCAGATCATCCGCCTAATGAACGACCCAGATTAACTAGAAATTACTAGACTTTTACAAGGAAATTTTACATCTATTTTTATCTTTAGGGGCACTGCCTGATGAGCCCCAAAAATGTACAATTATTTGGGCTCATTCAACTTCCTAATTTGGCTTAGTCCACCATTCTCATTTGTTTATTGCATGTTTTTGATTATTTTTATGGTAATAGAGTGAATTTGGTTAGTCATTATGCC
>APFE031595488.1:5970-90179 GCA_000404065.3 Pinus taeda | reverse complement strand
GCTGACCAAGTGACAGCTGCGACAAGAGCTAGTACTTGTGCATATAACACCGCCGCTTCCAAGTTTGTATGAACTACCAGGTTGATAAAATTAAGAGACAGGAAGCCCCAGGAGTTGTAGCATTATTGCTACAATACTGGGGCTCACCACTTCCCCCACACCCTCCCCTCATGGATGGGTGTACAGTCTTCCTGGAGTATACAATCGGCTGAGACATTTGAATACAGAAGATAATTAGGCTCCACATCCAATAATCTCCCACTTGGAGAATGATTACAACAACTTAACCCCTACTTCATTTGCTAGACAATGACTGTACTTTGGACCTGGATGTTTCTCATCTTCTTCATCATACTTGAAGACCAATTGAAACTGAGCAGATTCTTAGTTTCTCCCTGGTTACAACTTTTGTTAGCATATCTGTAGGATTTTGGCTAGTGTATATCTTTTCCAGCTTCAACTGTCCATCTTCCAATGCCGACTGTATGAAATGGTACTTGAACTGTATATGTTTAGTCTTCGAATGAAATGCAAAGTTCTTTGTAAGATGTATGGAACCCTGGTTGTCACTGTATAACATGCCCAACTCCTGCTTCTTACCCAATTCATCCAAAAACCTTTGTAAGCAAATCATTTCTTTGCTAGCCTCTGTAGCAGCAACATACTCTGCTTCTGTTGTTGAAAGTGCAACAACACTTTGGATTTTTGAAACCCAACTGATAGTTGTTCCACTTATAGTAAATACATATCTTGTCGTGCTCCTCATATTATCTCTATCACCTGCCATATCTACATAAACATATCCCTGTAGAGCAATGTTCGAACCACCAAAGCATAATGCTTGATTTTTGGTACCTCTCAAATAACTGAGAATCCACTTCACCATCATCCAATGTTCTTTTCCTGGATTGTTCATGTACATTCTTACAACTCCCACTACATGTACAATATCAGGCCTTGTGCAAACCATTGCATACATTAAGCTTCCAACTGCTGATGCATATGGAACTTTAGAAATATGAGCCATTTCTTCTTGAGCCTTGGGACACGCCTCCTTACATAATTTGAAATGGCTAGCCAAAGGTATACTAACTGGTTTTGCATTCTACATATTAAATCTTTTCAACACCTTTTCTATGTACTAACTTTGGCACAATGTTAATTTGTGATTCTTCCTGTCTCTAGTTATTCTCATACCAAGGATTTGTTTTGCAACACCCAAATCCTTCATTGCAAATGAGTTTGCCAATTTCCTGTTGAGCACATTTATTTCTTGCATGTTAGAACCTACAACAAGCATGTCATCTACATAAAATAATAATATAATATAGCTTCCATCATTTTTCCTTTTGAGATAAACACAATGATCAAAGTGACACCTAGTATAACCTTGTTTAGACATAAATCTGTCAAACTTTAGATACCACTGCCTTGGATCCTATTTTAAGCCATACAAGCTCTTCTTCAACATGCACACTAGTTTCTCCTTCCCTTTTACCTCATATCCTTGTGGCCGCTGCATATAAATCTTTTCCTCCAAATCCCCATGGAGAAAGGTTGTCTTTACATTTAACTGCTCAAGATGCAAATCTTCAGTTGCTACTAGACTTAGAATAGTTCTGATTAAGTCATTTTCACAATAGGAGAAGATATCTCATCAAAGTCTATACCCTTTTTCTGTGAAAACCATTTCACCACAAGTCTAGCTTTATATCTTTTTCTACCTCCATCTTCTTCCTTTAACTTGTAAACCCATTTATTATGCAATGTTGTTTTACCTATAGGCAACCTAACTAAGTCCCAAGTCTGGTTATGTGCTAAGGAGTCCAATTCTTCTTTCATGGCTTGCTCCCACTTCTTCCTGGTTTCTACATGCACTACTTCTTCATAACATTTTGGTTCCCCAAAATCAGTCAACAATACATAATATAATGAAGGAGAGTATTGTTCAGGGGGTCTACTTATCCTAGTAGATCTTCTAACACCACTTTCAGGTGTTTGAAGTGCTTGTTGCTGTTGTGGTTGTTGTTCTGGCTATCGATCATTGCGATTTTCAGGCACCATCACTTTTCTTGTGATATCGTCAAGCACTGTGTATTCTTCATTTTATTTTTCCTATTTCTTTTCCTACAGCTAATCCTTATACAAAACCTTTTCATTGAACATGACATCTCTGCTCCTAATGATTTTGTGTTTTTCATAATCATAAAAGCGATAACCAAAATCATTAACACCATATCCAATAAAGGTACATTTCTTTGGTTTTGCCTCAAACATTGTTCTATTTTATTTGTTAATGTGGACAAAGGCTTCACAACCAAAATTCTTTAAAAAAGAGTAGTTTACCTTTTTACCTATCCGTGCGTCCTCTGGAATACCACCATCTAAGGAACTTGAAGGCCCTATGTTTATTAGATAAACAACAATATCTACAACATCCACCCAAAATTGTAAAGGCAATCTTGCATGCAATCTCATGAACCTTGCACGCTCCATGATTGTCCTATTCATCGTTTCTGACATGCCATTTTCTTGTGGTGTTCCTGGAACTGTCTTCTTTCTATGAATTCCATTCTCTAAATAGTATCGATCAAACTGTTTGCTGCAATATTCACCTCCATTATTTGATCTGAGACACTTCAACCTTTTTCCTGTCTCATTTTCAACCAAAGCTTTCCATTTCTTTAAAGTATCAAATACATCAGATTTATTTCGAATACAATAAATCCAGGTTTTTCTGGTTGCATCATCAATAAAAGTAACAAAAAAATGAGAGCCACCAAGAGATGATACCTGAGAATGGCCCCATACATATATATGCACAAGCTATAATTTTTCACTCTTCTTTTCTTTCCCAACTCTAAGGAATCTGACTCTCTTCTGTTTTCCATAAACACAATTCTCACAGAATTTTAAATCAACATGCTTCAAACCTGGAAACAAATTTCTTGAGTGAAGAATCTGCATCCCCTTCTCACTCATGTGCTCAAGCCTATGATGCCACAATGCTGTATCTTCTCCTGTAGAGATTAAAGCATTAAAAAAATTAGAAATACCATTGCATAAATATAATGTACAAACCTTTCCTCCTTTCGCTATTACCGGGGATCCTGTAGTGACCTTCTAGGTTTTATCTGTGAAAGTAGTTACGCAACCTTCACCTCCCAACTGCCCTGTTGAAATCAGATTTTTCTTCAGATCTGGAACATGCCTTACCTCCTTCAATGGCCACTGATTTCCATTTTGTTGTTTTATGAAAATTGTACCCATTCCAACGATTTTACAGGGTTTATCATCACCCAATCGAACCTGTCCAAAATCTCCTTAAACATGATCATGAAAATGTTTCCTATCAGGTGTGGCATGGAATGAGGCCCCTGAATCTACCACCCAGGCATCAATAATATTTTCTAATGAAAGATTCAAAACATCTTGCAACACATCACTTGTTACATTCACTTCATGATTGTTTTCTTGTTGCGCGTCTCCTTCTTTTCCCTTCTGAGACTTGCAAACTTTCTTCAGGTGTCCTTTCTTCACGCATTTCCAACAAACTATCCCCAATGTAGAATTGGATCTACCTTTTCTTGACTTGCTACGATATCCTGAGCTATTTCCTCTTTGCAATTTTCTTCCCCTACTCTCTGTAGTCAAAGAATTACTTGATGTCTCACCGAAGATTTTATGTTGCATTTGCTCGCTAAGGATTGCACCGACAACATCATCAAACTTTAAAGTACTAGATCCAAAGACAGAGTTGCTAATGGCTATAACTAAACCATTCCAACTTTCTGGAAATGAGCACAGAAATAACAAAGGCCTAACTTCATCATCAAAATTTACCCCTACAAAACTTAACTGACTTGTAACTGTATTAAAATAATTTAAATGGTCTGCAACAGATCCACCTTCCAACATCTTCATATTAAATAATACCTTATTTGAGGTAGAGGGTTTTTCGTATAATTTGGCCAATGCTGACATTAAACCCTCTGTTGTCATTTCCTTTGAAGTATTAAATGCTATAGATGCTGCTAGACATATCCATATTGTTCCAAGTTCCTTTCTATCGGGAATATCCCATTCTGTGTCTGTCATACTCGTCGGCTTCTTTGTCTTTTTTCTCAATTGTAGGTACAGATCTATCTGATACAGATAATATTCCATATGCATCTTCCACAGCTACTAGTTTTGGCCATTAAATTTTTTGACCCTAAACCTACCATCTTCCACCATTGCTCCCACTCGAACCAGGAACCCTTCTCTCTCCTGCGATTTTATCAGCCAAATAGACCTTTGGCTCTAATACTGGCTATTAGAAAATTATATATTACGAAGAAATGGAACACATAAAATATTGCAAAAATGTAAACACAGAAAATGCATAAAACAAGATACACACACAAATACGTGGTTCAACCAGTTTAGGATACATCCATGGAGAAACAACCAATCCTTATTTTATTATATTATCTAGCAAACTAAAGAGATACAACCTATAGCAGATCCATTCTAACACTCCCTTCACTCTTAATCTCCTCTCTCTTCCTCACTCAGAATACAGATATACATAGACACAATAAAATTCACTCATATATAGTGAGGGGTTGCCTTCTAGAGAAAAAACCATAAATTAAACATACTTTCTACCGTCATATCATCTGCCTAATGAACAACCTAGATTGACTAGAAATTACTAGATTTTTACAAGGCAATTTTACGTCTATTTTTAGCTTCTGGGGTGCTACCCCCAGACCCCCCAATAGAAGGGGGGATCGGCTCTCTCGAATCCCCGCGGGGGGGACAAGTCCCCCCGCCCGCAACCCCCCTCGTGGAGGGGTGTACAGTATTCTTGGGGTATACATCCGACTGAGACATTTGAATATAGAAGATAATCAAGCTCCACACCCAACAAATGGATACCAGGGCCTTTTTCCCATAAACCAACTCATAGGGTGTGAATCCAGTGATGATCTTCCAAGTGGTATTGTAGGCCTAGGTGGCCTCAACTAATCTATATGCCCAATATTTTATACTACTACTAACCACTTTTGTCAGAATTCCCTCCAATTCTTTGTTGGTCACCTCTACTTTCCCATTAGCTTGTGGGTGATAGGGAGTGGAGGTTCTATGCTTGACCTTGTGTTGGCTTAACAATTCTTCAATCATGTGAGATTTAAAATGGCTACCTTGATCAGTGACTAGTTTCTAGGGTACCCAAACTTGTAAAATACATTTTCCCTTAAGAACTCAACCAGTTTCTCCTCTGTTGCTACCTTGATTTTGTTGGCTTCAACCCACTTGGTCAAATAGTCAGTGCACACAATGGTGTATTTCTTTTTCTTGGATGGAGGGTCAATAGGTCCAATGAATTCCATACCCCACTTGTCAAATGGCTCAAAAGTCACTTAAAGTTGCAGAGGCATTTCATCCCTTGGAGTGGGATTTCCCATCCTTTGGCACCGAGCACATTGTCTAGTATACTTTCTCACATCGTGATGAAGAGTGGGCCAATAATAACCAGCTTGTAACACCTTTAATGTCGTCCTCTTGGCTGCGAAGTGACCTCCACAAGGCCCATCATGATGGGTCAGATGGATGTCAAAGACTTCCTCCTCCCTAACACATATTCTCAGAATTTGATCCGAGCCTAGTTTGAAGAGGTTGCTCCCAATCCATGTGAATGGGGCACTCTTCCTCACAATCTTGATTTTCTCTTTGGAGGACAAATTCGGTGGGAAATGTGCAGACACCAAGTAGTTTTCTATGTCAGCAAACCATGGATAGAGAACTAAAATGGAAAATAAGTGTTCATCTTGTAACTGATCATCAACCATTCCTTCCTCCCCTGCAGGAAAAGTTAATCTGGATAAAAAGTCTTCAATATTATTCTCCTTGCCAGGATATCAACAATAGTTAGATCAAACTGATGTAATAAAAGTAACCATATAATAATTCAGGCAGTCACATCAGGTTTATTCATCAAACATTTAACTGCAGCGTGGTCAATATGTACAAATGTTTAGTAACCTATAATGTAATGCCTAAATTTGTTTAATGAATGCACAACAACTAGGAGCTCCTTTTCGGTCACTATGTAGTTCAATTCGGCCTTTGACATATTCTTGTTGATAAAGTAAATGGCTTAAGGTAAATTGTCATCTATATGGCCTAGAGCTGCTCCTATGGCTTTGTGTTAGACATTAGAATGTATATGAAAAGGAAGGGCCCAATTCAGGCCTCGAAGAATAGGTGCAGTGGTAAACTTGTCCTTTAGGGTGTCAAAGGCCTCTTGACAACTTTTGACCATAAAAATTTAGAATCTTTAGCCAATAACCCAAATAATGTAGAAGATAACTTGCTAAAGTATTTTATAAACCTTTGATAATATCCAGCTAAACCTAGAAAAATTTGGACATCTCTTTGTTTTTACGAAGGTGGGACCTTTTGGACGATGGCAATTTTGTTTGGGTCCACCTGCAATCCTTGTTGGGATATTGAATGACCTAGAATTGTACTTGCAGTCATCAAAAATTCGCATTTCTTGAGACTAAGGGACATGTTCATTTTAATGCATTTGTTCAGAACCTTACCTAAGTTGGACACAACCTCTTGGAAATCACACCATAGGGTGTAAAATCATCCATATAAATCTCTATTGCATCATGGACTAGCTCAGCAGAGATACTTAGGACTTCTCTATGGAAAGTGGCAGGGGCATTGCATAGGCCAAAAGGAAGGACCCTATAGGTGAAATTACCCAAAGGACAAGTGAAGGTGGTTTTATCCTGGTCTTCTGGGTTGATCTAGATTTGATTGTACCACCTAAACCCATCTAGGAAAGAGAAAAGCTTTTTCCCTATTAGACCATCTAGCACTTGGTCAATGAAAGGTAAAGGGAAATGGTCCTTCTTTGTTGCTTTGTTTAACTCTTTGTAATTGAAAAAAATCCTCGACTTCCCATTTTTCTTTGGAACCAATACCAAAGGAGAGACACACTCACTATCTGAGATAGGGTAAATGAATCCTGCATCTAGAAACTTTTACAATTCTTCTTTGACTATATCCTTGAGAGCTAGATTCATTATCCTTTAGGGTTGTCAGATTGGTTTGCAACCTCCTTTGGTATAAATTTGGTGAGTACACACTGAGGGGTGCACTCCTTTCATTTCCTTGTAACTCCAAGAAAAGGCATATAGATGTTCCTTTAGCACATTGGAAAAATTTTCTTCTTGGTGTACAAAAATAGATGGGTTGATTTTAAAAGTTCTCTCAGGGAAAAATTATATGGTTTTGACAATGGTAGGGTTTGAATCAGCTAATCATAGGTCAATCTAATGGTTTTCTGGGTTTCCTTTACTACTTCCTCTAAGGACAATGTGCTGGGAGTTGGACTTTGGAGTATGTGATCAATGAAATCATCTTCATCTAGTTGTCCTCCTCCCATAGTTGATTCTAAGGTATAGAGTTTGGTTGAATAAACTTCATCTTCTTCATCCTCTTCCAGCCATAAATTTAAGTCATATTATAGAGATGGTTGAGCAGGAGGGTACATAACTAACTACTTGGACATATGCCCATTTTTTATAGTCATATTTCTAGCCCTGCAATTGATGTAGGCATTGGCAGTGGCTAACCAAGGCCTCCAAAGGATGAAAGGATAACCAGTAAGCTTGGCCTTAGGTTGTAGAACTAGGAAGTCCGTAAGGTATTCCCAAGAGTTAATGGAGACCATCGCATCCTCCATAATCCCCTTAGGGGTCACTGTGGGATGGTCTGCAAGTTGCAAGAATGTTGTGGTGTTTCTCAATGAACCCTAGAGGTTGAGCTTGAGCATGGTGTCCTTAGCCATCACATTAATGGCAGCCCCAAGATTAATCAAAGTGTGTGGGACAATGGTGCCATTGATGTGCACATCTCCTACAGGGATTCCAAGGTGAAAATACTTTGGAGAAATGACCCTCCCCAACATTAAGTCGGATAGCTGTCCAATGACGTTAATGGTAGGGGTGTCTCTTTTTTTCCTCCCTAGATGTTTGAAGCACTTCTCCATATTCAACTTTTTGTATATAGGTACATCCCTTATGGCTTGGAGAAGTGGAATTTTGACACATAGATTTTTCAATTTACCTAGAAGTTCATTCTCTTCTAGGTTAGGATGGAATGGATGAGTTAATCTCTCAGTTACTCTAGGCATGCTTTCCTCTCTTTCTTCCTCACTCTCCCTAGGTGGAGGTAGAGGTTGGTTGTTTAGGAGTATTCTCCCATATCTTAGGTTGATTACCTGAATCTCCACAACATAAGCAAGATAGGATGTCTCTTCACTGTATACTTGTTGTGCCTATCTATTGTTCAGATTCAGATTTGGCTGGGCGGGCATTTGGGTTGTTTAGGTGGAGCAGGGTGTAAAAGTTGTGGTTGAGTAGGTGGTGAAGGAAAGAAAGCTAGAGAATTATTGTATGGGGGTCTCCACCCCTGGGGTGGTGCATTCCACTAAGGCTGAGGTGGAGCATATGGCTGGAATGACTAGCTGGTTGGATGGGAATGGTACTAAGGTATAAAGGACCAAGGAGGAGGTGCAGACCATGATGGATGAGCAGGGGTCCCCCAAGATGGAATGGATGTGGTCTGGTTAGGGTTGTAATAGGCATGGGATGACCCTTGCATGCCCTACTATTATGGATGAGGCCCATGAGGTCTCCTTTGATTTATGTAGCAGAGATGTCCAGTCACACCTTCAGTCCCTTGATACACATCTTTTAGTCAAGGTAGAGAAGGGAACTTGTCTATGGAGTGGTTTTCTTCACAGACTGAGCAAAATTCAATTAAATTCAATGGATAGTCATTCCTAGGTTGCCTCCTTGTGCATATAGGGCAGAAGATGGCTAAGGCTCTCTCTGTCTCCTCCTACTTTCTCTTGATGTGCATAGTGTCCATATGAAGGGCAAGGGTTTGTAGCATCTCACTCTTGAAATCTTCCAACATATTTCCAATTTCACCTTTGATGGATGTATTGGAAGAGGATGGAATTACCACAGGTTGACTACCCCTACCATTTTTCCTAGCTACTCTAGAATGGTTCCTAAAGATAGTCTTGATATCTTCATAGGGTAGGTGGTATATGTCCCCTCCTACTAGCAGGTTTAGGGTATCTAGAAGATCTTCCATTACCCACCTAAGTAGGACTAGCTTCGGTGACTTGGGATCAAGTGTGCAACTGGGCCGTTTGTAGCTAACCTAGAATCTTTCTTCATAATCCTCTAGGGATTCACCATTCCATAAGGTCTTCCTAAAAATTTCTTCTTTAGTGTCTTTGAACCTATAAAGTCTTGATACTTGTTGTTGAAGATTTGCTACATCTGAGCCCAAGTTGTGATGTTATCCATAGGTAAACCCATGAACCAGCGCAAAGCTGCAACCTTGAGAGTGGATGGAAATAGTTTCAACTTCTGCTCAGCATTGGTGTAATCATAGGTTCTGCAGATGACAACAAACTCAAACAAGAAAGTGTATGGATCTTCTGAGTTCAAGCCATGGAAATGAGGAAGATCAAAGGAGCTTATATTCTTCATCTTGGTATCCCCATTAGTTTCTTTGATTGGAAAGGTACCCTCAATTCTTTCTCTATTTCCTTTGTCATTTTTATTTTCAGCCATTGGGTTAGTTGGAATGGGTTCTTCTTATTCTTCTTCTCCCCTTGTAGCCTCTTCAAATATATTTGGTTGTTCACCTAAGGGTTCCTCCAATTCATAGCCACCGAAGAAGAGGGAAGGTTGTTTGTTTGAAGCGATGGGGGTATTTGGTAAAAAAATTCCCTAAGTTATCCCTATTCCTATGAGGCATGAAAGAAGTGTTTTTGGTTTGTTTTGTGTTTTTTTTTCAAGCTTTGAAAATAATTGCAAAATTGAAATTGTGAACTAAATGGAAACTAACTGACTGAATGAAAACTAACTTCTTAAATGAAATATCACTTGCAGAATGCACAAAAAAGCAAACTAAATTAGTTTTGCAGAAATGAAACTAATAGCAGAATGTCAATGATAAGAAATGGAAGAAAGAAAGAAAAAATCACATATTACTCAGACACCTCCCAAGCAATGGTGCCAAAAAGTGATTAGAAACAATATGGCAGCAAAAATGCTACAATTCCTAGGGCTACCAACTCTACTTTATCAACTCAGGGTTCATACAAACTTGGAGGTGACAGTCCTATATACACAAGTAAATGTGATGGGGTTTCTCTTTGTCACTGCTAAGCTAGTGATAGACCACTAAGTTGTTTCAAACCATACTTCTATTGATTCATAAGAATCTTGATTACCAATGAGGAAATGATAAATCTACACTAAGGGAAAGCTTGTCTGCTACATTATGGAAAAACACTAAAAGCAAATGCTAAAACACACCATTTTTCTAACTAACTACTAAGAGGCTTTGTTTCAAAAAAATTCTAAGTTAGCATGGATGCAATCCTAGTATCTTAGGCATGCAAATTAAAACATCAAACATTCTACTGTTGTGCATGTAAATGAACACAATAACTCTATCTTTCTTTTTTGTCTTTTTTTTGCGTGAAAGAGTGAAAGCTAACTTCTTTTGGTGACGTGGTAGGTGGATTAGGGATGATGGTGAATGGTCAGAAGGCTTGGGGTATAAGTAGGTTCCTCTTCTAGCTTCCTAGTGGCTTTCTCCACACTTCAACCTCAAAACAGGCCGCTACAAGTCAACCTACAAGATGTCCTAATGCATTCTACAAGATGTCCTGAATTCCTACAAGATCCCCTGTATTCCAATAGGATACAACCGAGAGGAAAAGGAGGGATGTTGAAGGTGATGGAAGGCTTAGGGAAGGTGGATGGTGGATACAATGAGGCTAGGGAGTGCCTAGGACCACTTCATAACTCAAAATCAAAGTTGGGAGATGGCAGGATTGGCTCGACAAGCTTGTAGAAGTGTTATTATGAAATGATGAAGTTGGTGAGGGTTTTGGTGAAAGAAAGGAATAATGGATGGATGAAGTTGGGATGATGTTGTTGATCATGAAATCTCTATGTATTGCTGAAACTCTTGCACTACATCAACCATCGACATTTATCTATAAATCATGTAAACAAGAAGGATGTGAATTAACTAAGGAAAACAAAATTTCATGAGCTAGCTGCCTATTTCATGCATGAGGAAACCTTACAAAATAATACAAAACCTTGATGAGATCTAACGGAATACTGAATATAGAAGAAATGATAACTCAATCCTATTCTTGAAAACTAATCAAATGCTGGCCTAAGTACCAAAAACCCTTTATTTCATGAGAAACTAGAATTCTGCCTTTTTGGGGCTACATAGGGGTTCTTTCCTTAAACCATGATCGCTGAAGGGAGGAGAGAGGCAAAATACACCTACTAAAAACTTTGTGATGTTCCTTTATCTCTTCTAAGCTACTGCTGAAGTAAAGCACAAATGGAAGTAAACTAATCAAATCCACAACTACTTGCAATGAAATAATTCTAAAGAAAATTCAACCATTAATGTATGAAATTAACTAAGCATACAAATACAAGAAGAAGAGCCTTTTTTGCTAGGGTAGGGCCCTAAACCAAGAGCTTCATCCCTCTGAGTCAACTCAGTGCTAGATCAAGGGAATGCTCATTCTCATTATCAAAACATAAAATTACATAACAATGTCTTCCACAAGTTTTGAACTAAAAAATGACTAGTGTTTTTTTACATCAAAAATTCGAATCCTAATGACTAATAGGCCTGATTATTTATACAACTGAAGACTCCAATGACTTCCTTAAATCTAAGGAGGCTCGGTTCCCAAACTCAAGATAAACTAGCTCTTTGACTATCACTAGCTTGGCTACCTTTGGATCTCCACGACTTGGTTGCTTGTACTCCGAGCTAGTGTGATTGATGGAGGAATATTCAAATCAGTGAGGAGTAAATGAGGAGGATCTACCTCCTACAATCTCTCCTCCTTGTCTCATTCGAGTTTCAACCCTTAATTAGAAAAAATTTCCATGATTTTCTCTCTGAAACCTACAATCAACGCATATTACTCCACTTGGCATAATATCTCACTTTGACTCATCTCATTAAGTAAAATACAATCAAAATATGTAATAAATTATGAGTGTTGGGTTGTGTTATATTATTTCCAAGACTAGCCCACGTAGTTAACTAGGGGTTTAGAGGGTGGGTGGAGCACCCCCTTTGTTGCACCGATTGTGTAGCGGGGGGGTCACAAGGGGTTTTAAAGGTGAAGGTAACCCCCCTCTATGGGGTCTAGGGCAACACCCTGGAAAATTTTGTCTTTTGGACCCTATGTTAGGTTGGGCAGACCCACCTATGTTTTGTGCATGTTTTTCGCACATGGTTTTGGATGCGATGGTTTTTGGTACATGGTTTTGGACGAGATGGTTTTTAGACCATGGTATTGGATGATTTGACGTGTATAAATATGTATTGTAACATTGAAAGGAAAATAATGAAAATCAAGCTAATAGTCCCAATTTTGGGATCCAAGGGAAAATCATTGTGTATATGTGTTTTATGTGTTATGCTCTTGCATTGTTTATTTAATGTGTTTTAGAATTCATATGCAGGCAATTTTTGTATGGGGTTAAAACCTACATTTGGTATCAGAGCTATTTCGGCTTCAAGGGGATGCCTTTGTTGCTGAGGGGTTTCACTCAGGCCTATGGTAGACCCTGGTCAATGGAAGATTTGTGAGATCGATTTTGGTGGTGAAAGAAGATGGCGAGCATTGGAAAGATAGAGATCGAGAAATTTAATGCTCAGAGTTTTGAGTTATGGAAACTCAAGATGGAGGATCTGTTGGTGGATAAATATTAGTGGATCATGATAGATCTAGGTAATAAACCGACGGGAGTGTCCGATGAATAATGGAAGAAGTTGGATCAGAAGGAAAAGAGAACAATATGATTGTGTGTCTTAGATTCAGTATTGTTGAATGTATCAGGGGAAGCTACAACGAAGGCTTTGTGGGACAAGTTAGGGACTTTGTACCAATATAAGTCTATGGTGAATAAATTGTTCCTGTAGAAAAAGATGTATAACCTGAGGATGAAATATGGAGACTCGGTGACAGAGCATCTAAACACATTTAATACTATGGTAAGTCAGTTATTATCTGTTGATAATAAAATTTCAGATGAAGATAAGTGCATCAGTTTGTTGTGTTCTCTACCATATTCATGGGATAGTCTGCTTATTACAATAGGTAGCAATACAACTACCTTGCAGTTTGATGAAATAGGCTCATCCTTACTGATGGAGGAGATGAGACATAAAAATATGGAGAGCCAGAATGGTGATGCCTTGTCTGTAAGAGGAAGGTCCCATAACGAAAACAAAAATAAGTCATCGAGTGGGAGATCTAAGCCTAGAGGGAGATCTAAATCTCTAGGAAAACCTATAAAGGTGGTGTGCTAGAAATGAGGAAAGGAAGGGCACTACAAAAGCGACTGTAAATCTAAAGTTCCTGATAAAGGAAAGGGATCTGATGATGCTCCTTCTACAAAAGCGAAAAAAACCTAAGATGAAGGTGGGGATGTGTACTTGTCTTCTTCAAGTACACATGTAGATCATGAGGCATGGTTGATTGACTCAGGTGCATCCTTTCACTTCACTCCCAATAAAGAGTGGTTCTGCGAGTATGATAAATACAATGGTGGTGATGTATTCTTAGGGGATGATAGGAAGTCTAGAATCATTGGTCGTGGAAAATTAAAGTTGAAGTTGCAAGGTGAAAGGGTTAGAACACTTTTGAGTGTTTTTCATATTCCTGCATTGGCTAGAAATCTGATTCCTGTAAGCAAGTTGGATGACGCAGGTGTAAAAATAGTGTTCGAGAAGGATACTTGCAAGATGGTTTGGGGAGCACTGGTATTGATGTGGGGAGTTCGGATTGGAACTTTGTACAAGCTGCAAAGTAGCATTATTGTTGATGGGTGTAGCAACTCTATGGTTCCTGAAACTGGAGCATAAAATTTAGTGGTCTTTTGAGAGAAGACCGTGTTGTGGCATCAAAAGGCTTGGACATATTGGAGAGAAGGGCCTTCAAATAATTCATGGTAAAGGTATGGTAGAAGGTATCAGTAATAGCTTTGTATATTTTGATTTCTATGAAAATTGTGTATATGGGAAGTAGAAAAGGGTGAGTTTTCCCTCTGGTGGTAAGAGGGCAAAATAGATATTAGAGCTTGTGCATAGTGATGTGTTTGGACCTATGAAGCTTCCATCAGTTGGTAAGTCTGTGTACTATGTATCATTTATAGATGAATTCTCAAGGAATACATGGATATATTTCCTTAAGAAGAAATCTGAAGTCTTTGACAGGCTTCAAGAATTTAAGGCTCTAGTGGAAAACCAACAGAAAAGAAGATAAAGGTGTTGAGGATAGATAACGGTGGAGAGTTTTGCAGTAAAGAATTGAATAATTCTATAAGAAGTGTGGTATAGCATGACAGAAGACTACTTCATACACACTTGAGCAAAATGGAGTTGCAGAAGGAATGAACAAGACGTTGATGGAAAGGGCCAGAAGCATTCTAAGTGGTGTTGGGTTAGGACAGAAATTCTGAGCATAGGGGGTGGAGACAAAATGTTACTTGGTCAACGGATCACCTTCATCAACATTGGAAGATAAGACTCCACAAGAGGTATGGACTAGTAAGAAACCCTCTCTTTCACATCTAGGGGTATTGTATGTGATGCATATGTACATGTTCCAAAGGAGAAAAGAACCAAGTTGGATAGTAAATCTGAAAAGTGCATCTGGATTGGGTATAAGGATGGTTTAAAGGGTTATAAGCTTTGGAACCCAGTAACAAGGAAGGTTGTGTACAACCGAGAAGTGGTGTTCAGAGAGGTGAAAGATGTTATTAAATATGAAGTCCAACCAAATAAACCTTAGAAGATAGAGTTTGAGATTAAGGAGGAAGAATTAGACTCTATAGCAAAGGAAGTAATAGATTATGATCCCAGAATTATGAAGGAAGTAGTAGATTCAGAGGATGGAAAACTCTGGAAAGAGGAAATGGTTGATGAAATGGAATCTTTACACAAAAATGAGGCTTGGGATCTGGTGGAGTTGTCGGCTGGAAGGAAACCCATTGGTAGCAAATGGGTGTTCAAGAAGAAGACATATGAAAAAGGAAAGGTGGAGAAATACAAAGCTCTGTTGGTAGCAAAAAGTTATTGCCAAGTGCCAGGAATTGATTTTGATGATATTTTTTTCTCCTGTTTCCAAGATAGCTCCTATTAGATTACTTTAATCTGTTGTTGTTGCTTTTGATTTTGAGGTAGAACAAATGGATGTGAAGATGACATCTCTTCACAGGGATCTGGAAGAGGAGATCTACATGAAGAAACCTGAAGGTTTTGTGGTGAAGGGTAAGAAAGAAACGGTATGCAAGTTAACAAAGTCTCTGTATGGGATAAAACAATCACCAAGGATGTGGTATCAGAAATTTGATACAATTATACAGGGACTTGGCTTCACCAGAAGCAAAGAAGATCACTGTGTGTATTTTAAATTAATTGGTGACCTTATTATTTATCTGGTCTTGTATGTGGATGATATGTTGTTGGTTGGAAATGACAACGAAATTATCCAGGATTTGAAGACCCAATTGTCCTCCAAATTCGACATGAAAGATCTTGGTGCTGCAAACTATATTTTGGGCATGGAAATTAAAATAGACCAGGCAAAGAGGAAGCTCTGGTTAAACCATAGGATGTATGTCGAGACAATACTGTAGAGGTTTAATATGCAAGATAGTAAACCGGTGAAGGTTCCTATTCTTGTAGGTGTGAGGTTATCTATTGAACAGTGTCCTAAGACACAAGAAGAAGAAGAGTACATGTCCTGTGTTCCATATGCAAGTGCAATCAGTAGCCTGATGTATGAAATGGTATGTATTAGACCAGACATTGCACATGAAGTGGGAGTATCGAGCAGGTTGATGTCAAAATAAGGGAAGGAGCACTAGATAGCAGTGAAGTGGGTTTCCAGGTATTTGCATGGCACTAGTGATTATGGTTTGTGTTACCAAGGAAAACCCGGATTGTATAGAGTGTTGGATATTCATGCCTTTGTTGATGCAGACTGGGCTGGAGATCTGTATCAGAGAATATCTACAAGTGGGTATGTGTTTAGCCTATTTGGAGGTGCAGTCAGTTGGATGAGTAAGAAACAATCTATAGTGGCATTATCAACTACATAGGCAGAATACATGGAAGCCACTCATGCAAGAAAGGAAGTAGTTTGGTTGGAGAGATTATGTTCAAGTATGGGGTTAGTACAGGGAGCTATAAGGATAGACTGTGATAGCTAAAGTGCAATTTTCTTGGCAAAGAACCCTTCATATCATTCAAAGACAAAGCACATTGATGTTCAGTATCACTTTGTGAGGGATATGATAAAATACAAAAAGGTGTTGCTGGTAAAGGTGAACTCTTTGAAGAATACTACACATGCATTGACAAAATATGTGAGCTCTGAGAAGTTCTCTATGTGTAGAGAAACAATGGGTATTACAGGGTTGGATAAATTACTAAGCTCTCTTGTGGCCCCCTGTGGAAAGAAAAAAAGAAGTGGGAGAATGTTAGGTTGTGTTATATTCTTTCCACGATTAGCCCACATAGTTAACCATGGGTTAGACGGTGGGTGGAGCACCCCCTTCGTTGTGCTGATTTCATAGCGGGGCAGTCACAGGGGGCTTTAGAGGTGCAGGTATCCCCCTTTATGGGGTCCAGGGCAGCGCCATGGAAAATTTTATTTTTTGGACCCTATATTAGGTTGGGCAGACCTACCTATGGTTTTGTGCATGTTTTTCACACATTGTTTTGGACGCGATGGTTTTCGGTCCATGGTTTTGGATGTGATGGTTTTTGGTCCATGGTATTGGATGCTTTGACATGTATAAATATGTATTGTAACATTGAAAGGAAAATAATGAAAAATCAAGCTGGTAGTCTCAGTTTTGGGATCCATGGGATAAATCTCTGTGTATATGTGTTTTATGTGTTATGCTCCCACATTGTTTATTTTATGTGTTTTAGAATTCGTATGCAAGTAATTTCTGTATAGGGTTAAAACCTACATTTGGTATCAGAGTTGTTTTGGCTTCAAGGCGATGCCTTTGTTGTTTAAGGGTTTTGCTCGGGCCTGTAGTAGACCCTGTTCAGTGGAAGATCTGCAAGATTGATTCTGGTGGTGAAAGAAGATGGTGAGCAGTGGAAAGATAGAGATCGAGAAATTTAATGGTCAGAGTTTTGAGTTGTGGAAACTCAAGATGGAGGATCTGTTGGTGGATAAAGATCAGTGGATCGTGGTAGACACAAGTACTAAACAAATGGGAATGTCTAATGAAGTGGAAGAAGTTGGATCAGAAGGAAAAAAGCATAATACGATTGTGTGGCTTATATTCAATATTGGTGAATGTATCAGGGGAAGCTACGATGAAGGCTTTGTGGGACAAGTTAAGGACTTTGTACCAATATAAGTCTTTGGTGAATAAAAAGTTCCTACGGAAAAAGCTATATAACCTAAGGATGAAAGACAGATACTTGGTGACAGAGCATCTAAATGCATTTAATACTATGGTAAGTCAGTTATTATCTATTGATATTAAAATTTCAGGTGAAGATAAGTGCATCAATTTGTTGTGTTCTCTACCAAATTCGTGGGATAGTATGGTTATTGAAATAGGTAGCAATATAACTACCTTGCAGTTTGATGAAATAGTCTCATCCTTGCTGACGGAGGAGATGAGACGAAAAAATATGGAGAGCCAGAATGGTGGTGCCTTTTCTATATGAGGATGGTCCCATAACAGAAATAAAAATAAGTCATCGAGTGGAATATCTAAATCTAGAGGGAGATCTAAATCTCCAGGAAGATCTGTAAAGATGGTGTGCTGGAAATGCAGAAAAGCAGGGCACTACAAAAGGGACTGTAAATCTAAAGCTCTTGATAAAGGAAAGGGTTATGATGATGCTCCTTCTGCAAAGATGAAAACCGCCTCAGATGAAGGTGGGGATGTGTACTTGTCTTCTTCAAGTACACATGTAGATCATGAGGCATGGTTGATTGACTCAGGTGCATCCTTTCACTTCACTCCCCATAGAGAGTGGTTCTAGAAGTATGAGAAATACGATGGTTGTGATGTATTCTTAGGGGATGATAGGAAGGCTAGAATCGTTGGCTGTAGAAAAGTAAAGTTGAAGTTGCAAGGTGGAAAGGTTAGAACACTTCTGGGTGTTCTGCATATTCCTGCATTGGCCAGAAATCTGATTTTTGTAAGCAAGTTGGATGACACAAGTGTAAAAATAGTGTTCGAGAAGGATACCTGCAAAATGGTTTGGGGAGCACTATTATTGATGTGGGGAGTTTAGATTGGAACTCTATACAAGCTGCAAGGTAGAACTATTGTTGATGGGTGCAACAATTCTATGGTTCTTGAAAGTGGAATAAAAAATCTAGTGGTCTCTGGAGAGAAGACCATGTTGTGGCATCAAAGGCTTGGACATATTGGAGAAAAGGGCCTTTGAATACTTTGTGGTAAAGGTATTGTAGAAGGTATGAATAATAGCTCTCTAGATTTTGATTTTTATGAAAATTGTGTATATGAGAAGCAAAATTGGGTGAATTTCCCCTCTAATGGTAAGAGGGAGAAACATATATTAGAGCTTGTGCACAGTGATGTGTTTGGACTTGTGAAGGTTCTATCGCTAGGTAAGTCTACATAATATGTATCATTTATAGATGAATTCTCAATGAATACATGGATATATTTCCTTAAGAAGAAATCTGAAGTCTTTGACAGGGTTAAAGAATTTAAGGCTCTGGTGGAAAACTAGACAAAGAAGAAGAGAAAGGTGTTGAGGACAGATAACGGTCGAGAGTTTTGGAGTAAGGAATTTGAAGAATTATGTAAGAAGTGTGGTATAGCATGACAGAAGACTACTCCATACACAATTGAGCGAAATGGAGTTGCAGAAAGAGTGAACAAAACGTTGATGGAAAGGGCAAGAAGCATGCTCAGTGGTGCCAGGTTAGGATAGGAACTCTGGGTAGAGGGGGTGGAGACATCATGTTACCTAGTCAACAGATCACCTTCATCAGCGTTGGAGGATAAGACTGCACAAGAGGTATGGACTGGTAAGAAACCCTCTCTTTCACATCTAAGGGTATTTTGATGTGATGCATATGTATATTTTCCAAAGGAGAAAAGAACCAAGTTAGATAGTAAATATGAAAAGTGCACCTTTATTGGGTATAAGGATGGTTTAAAGGGTTATAAGCTTTGGAACCCAGTAACAAGGAAGGTTGTGAACAATCGAGATGCGGTGTTAAGAGAGGTGAAAGATGTTATTAAACATGAAGTCCAACCAAAAGAACCTTAGAATATAGAGTTTGAGCTTAAGGAGGAAGAATCATACTCTACAACAGATGAGGAATCAGAAGATGAAGAGCCACAAACTCTGGGTGTGAGAAGATTAGTTCGAGTAAGAAGGCAACCGAAAAGGTATAGTCCATATGCTTTCTGTTCAAATTTTTCTTTATCTGTCACTAATAATGATCCCAGAACTGTGAAGGAAGTTGTAGATTCAGAGGATGGAAAACTCTGGAAAGAGGCCATGGTTGATGAAATGACATCTTTACACAAAAATGAGGCTTGGGATCTGGTGGAGTTGTTGGCTAGAAGGAAACCCATTGGCAGCAAATGGGTGTTCAAGAAGAAGACAAATGTAGAAGGAGAGCTGGAGAAATACAAAGCTGAGTTGGTAGCAAAAGGTTATTCCTAGGTGCCAGGAATTGATTTTGGTGATATATTTTCTCATGTTGCCAAGGTAGCTTCTATTTTATTGCTTTAATTTGTTGCTACTGCTTTTGATTTTGAGGTAGAATAGATGGATGTGAAGACAACGTTTCTTCACAAGGATGTAGAAGAGGAGATCTACATGAAGCAAACTGAAGGTTTTGAAGTGAAGGGTAAGAAAGAAATGGTATGCAAGTTAAAGAAGTCTTTGTATGGGTTAAAATAGTCACCAAGGTTGTGGTATCAGAAATTTGATACATTTATACGGGGAGTTGGCTTCACTAGAAGCAAAGCAGATCATTGTGTGTGTTTTAAATTAATTGGTGACCTTGTTATTTATTTGGTCTTGTATGTAGATGATATGTTGTCGGTTGGAAATGAAAAAGAAATTATCTAGGATTTGAAGACCCAATTGTCCTCCAAATTCGACATGAAAGATATTTGTGTTGCAAACTATATTTTGGGCATGGAAATTAAAAGAGACTGAGAAAAGAGGAAGTTTTGGTTAAACTAGAGGAAGTATGTCAAGGCAATACTACAGAGGTTTAAAATGCAGGATAGTAAACCGGTGAAGGTTCCTATTCCTGTAGGTGTGAGGTTATTTGCTGAACATTATCCCAAGACACAAGAAGAGGAAGAGGACATGTCCCGTGTTCCATATGTAAGTGTAGTCGGTAGCCTAATGTACGCAATGGTATGTACTAGACTAGACATTGCACATGCAGTGGGAGTATTGATTAGGTTTATGTCAAAATCAGGGAAGGAGCGTACAGGGAATAAAACACTGATTTTAATATATTTGGACCAAGTCTGGAAGGAGGGGTTGCCCTAGGCCGTAAACCAAGCATCACAAATACCAAGGGTGATAAATGGTGCTATAACATGCCTTTTTCATTGTTCCAATTGTGTAGTAAGGGGGTCATGGGGGGTTTTAGGGGTGCAGGTAACCCCCCTCTATGGGGTCCAGGGTAGCACCCCAGAAATTTTATTTTTTGGACCCTATATTAGGTTTGGCAGACCTACCTATGGTTTTTCGCATGTTTTTCTCACATGGTTTTGGACACGATGGTTTTTGGTTCATGGTATTTGATGCTTCAACATGTATAAATATGCATTGTAACATTGAAAGGAAAATAATGAAAAATCAAGTTGGTAGTCCCAGTTTTGGGATCCAGGGGAAAATCTCTATGTATATGTGTTTTATGTGTTATGCTCTCACATTTTTTATTTTATTTGTTTTAGAATTCGTATGCAAGTAATTTATGCATGGGGTTAAAACCTACAATGAGAAGAGTTGATTTGAATAAGCTAGGATGTGGATTAAGGTCCATATAGTTACCCAATGATGAGGCTTATTAGTATTGAAGGCCAACTCTATGCCCAAACCTTCAAACAGTTCCTTCCAAAACTTGGAAGTGAACTTCGCATCCCTGTATAACAAAATCTTCTTTGGAACACCATGCAATCTAACCACATCTCTAATGAATACCTGTGTTGCATTGATAGATAAGAATGTATACTTAACCAGAATGAATTGTGCAACCTTTGTCAACCTATCCACAATAACCATGATGGAATCATGTTGTCTCACTGTCTTTGGAAACCTTGTGATGAAGTCCATGGAAATGACCTCCCATTTCCATTATGGAATCAAAATCGACTGTAGCAGTCTACCTAGATGCTTACATTATGCTTTCACTCACTGAAAATCAAAACATCTAGCTACAAACTCTTATACATCCCTCTTCAAATTCAGCCAATAATAAAATTTATTCACTGCCGTCAGTGTCTTTTGATACCTTGGGTGTCCTAAATAAGGTTTCACTTAAAAATCCCTCAATATCACCTTCTTGATCTCACTACTATTTGGCAGATATAACTTGTCTTGGAACCTAACCAATCCATCTGCCATAAGACAATAATCCATACCCTGTGCACCTACACCTATACCATCACATGTACCTATAGTTGTATTATCACCTGTATCATCACTTGTACTTGGACCATCACCTATACCGATACCTATACTATCACCTATACATGTACTTGTACCATCACTTGTACCTGTACCTATGCTCTACTGCAACCTATGCACAATATCCATATATCTGTCATCTCGCTGACCTGCCCGCAAGATCCTATCCTCTAAATTTGTCCCATAGGAGATCATAACTTCCAAGTTATGTATCTGTATCCACCTACTAAGAGTATCAACCACTTTGTTATCTTTACCTTTGATACATCAGATCGCAAAGTCAAACTCACTGATTGTGGCCAACCATCTAGCTTGCCTCGCATTCAAATTCAGCTGGTCAAACAAATACCTCAATCCAATATGATCACTCATAAGTACAAATATTTTACCAAGAAGAAGTGTCTCCACATATTTGATGCATATATGATCATTTCTAACTCCAAATCATGTGTGGGATAGTTCTGCTCGTGCTCATTTAGTTTTCGGGACTCATAGCATACCACTTATCCATCTTGAATAAGGACTCCACCAAGCCCTCTCTTGCAAGAATTTTTACATACCACAAACTCTTTGTCTGAATCTTTAATACGTAGCACTGGTGGATGCATCAACAACTACTTAAGTTTCTCAAAGTTAGCCTCACACTCCTTAGTCCATTCAAACTTCTTATCTTTCCTCTACAATGATGTGATAGGATAAGAAATCTAGGAGAAGTTCTTGATGAACCTCCTATAGTATCATGCCAACCCATGAAATATCTCACCTCATCTACATTCTTAGGAGCTACCCACTCCATGGTGGCCTTTATATTCTATGGATATACTGCAATGCCCTCCTTGGAGACAACATGCCCCAAGTTGTGTACCTCAGTCTTAAATAAATTACACTTGTTGAGCTTAACATACAACTTATGCTTTGTTAACAACCTCAACATTGCTACTAAATGTTCTACATGCTCTTCCTCATTTTTAGAATATACGGGTATATCATCAATGAACACAATAACAAACTTATCCAGATATAGACACAACACACTTATTCATCAAACACATAAATGCAGCTGGAGCATTAGTTAAGCCAAATGGAACAACAACAAATGCATAATTCACATACTTGGTCTGAAAAGTGGTCTTGTAAATGTCTTTCTCTTTGATGCGTACCTGATGATATCTGGATCTCAAGTCGATCTTGCAGAACAATTCTGCTCCCTTCAGTTGATCGAACAAGTCATCAATCCTTGATAATGAGTGCTTGTTCTTGATGGTAACTTTATTCAACTACCTGTAGTCAATGCATAATCTGAGTGTTCCATCTTTCTTCTTCACAAACAATAGCGGTGCACCCCAATACACTTGGCCTAATGCACCCCTTGTCCAACATTTCCTACACTTGCACCTTTAACTCAACCAACTCAGGTGTGTTCATCCTGTAAGGTGCTTTTGATTCTAGAGTTGTCCTTGGCACTAACTCAATAGAAAAGTCTACCTCCTTATGAGGTGGAAAATCTGTAATGTCCTCAGGAAATAAATCCTTAAACTTCTATAAAACCAAGTACCTGCTCAACACTATATATCCTCAAATTCCTTACCCTTATCACTAGAAATGTGCATTGTGAATACCTTTCCTGTAGCACATAGCTATCACCATCCTAATTGTTGTAGCTTTCTTCTTACCTTGTAAGAATCTTGGTTCCCCATTGTCATCAACACACTCAATGGCTTTATGATAACTATCCACCTTGGTTCTATGGAGATACAACCAGTCCATGCCCAACAACATACTATATGAACTCAATGGTAATACATTCAAATGTGTTGCGGTAGGCATATCACTGAAGTCAAATGCACAAACTCTTACCCAATGATGAACTTACTTCTTCGTACTTATAGCCAACTGCACTAACCAAGATTTTTCATGCAATTCCTTACTAAAACCACACTTATCCACCAAGTCAGGACTAACATATATATAATTAAATCCAGGGTCAATCGAAATAGAAATAAATTGATCACAAAGCTTATTTTCCATTTCAATGATAGATGCATGATTCTCTACCTGCTGTTATCCAATGCTACATAGATACGTGGAATACTCTAACCAACATCTCAAACAGTCTATGCCTCCTATGCACTGTATACCTTAGGCATACCACTCTGGTATTCTCTCTTGAAATGATCTCCCCCACAAGTCCAACAATACACGTGCTCCTTATTCTGTTCCTCAGATCGGTGTACCTATCCTCCATTTGATGCATTAAACCTCTTAGGTGGTGCGAAACTCTTTTTGTTATCTGTATCCTTAGGCCTTGCTCTCTTTCTGTCCCATTTTTATTTGTTCCTTGCATTACCTCTTGAGTCTGACTTAGTCTTGGTTTTGTGCTTTGATTGTTCATAAAAATGCCTCAACTTTTGAATGGCCTCCTCCAATGATCTAGTCCCATCAAACTCAATTCTATCTTTAAATGCAACTGGTAACCCACTAAGGAACCTCTGAATCATGGCCTTTTCCTCTGTGAGATAAGGCACATACCTCAATAACTCCAATAAATTTCTAGTGTACTCATCATTTGTCATAGATCCCATCTTTAGCTCATAAAATTCCTTCGTGCTATCATCAAAGTATCTTTCTGACAAATACTTCTTTTTGAATAGTCGCTCAAACTCACTTCAAGTTAATTCTTCCTTCTGAATACATATGATATTCTTCAGATCTTCTCACCAAATGTTTACTTTACCTTTGAGACTAAATGTAGAAACTCTAGCTTTCATGTCCTCTGAATAGTCATGCAACCTAAAGAATTTCCTATTGCCAAGCAACCAGGCCTCAAGACTTGCTAAAAATTTCCCTTAATTGAATTTCTAAAACAACCATTTTATAAAAAACAAGTATTTGAATTCATGGATGTCTCATATTACCTCATCACATGATTCTTTAAATTTGCAGGTGTAGGTTTTAACCCCGTACAGAAATTAACTGCATACAAATTCTAAAACACGGAAAATAAACAATGCGAGATCATAACACATAGAACACATATACACAGAGGATTTCCCCTGGATCTAAAAACTGGGACTACCAACTTGATTTTTCATTATGTTTCTTTTAATGTTACAATAAATATTTATACATGCCGAAGCATCCAATACCATGGACTGAAAACCATCACATCGAATACCATGGGTCGAAGACAATCGCGTCCAATACCATGGACCGAAAACCATCGCGTCCAAAAAACATGTGCGAAAATCATGCACAAAACCATAGGTGGGTCCACCCAACCTAACATAGGGTCCAAAACCAAAATTTTCTGGGCGCTGCCTCAGACCCCATAAAGTGGGGTTATAGGTGCCCTTCAAACCCCTTGTTAACTATGTGGAAATAATATAGCACAACCCAACATTCTCCCACTTTTTTCTTCTTTCCACAGGGGGCCACAAGAGAGCTTAGTCATTTTCCCAGCCCTAAAGTTCCCATTGTCTCTCTACACCAAGATAACTTCTCAAAACTCACAGATTTTGTCAATGCATCTGTAGTATTCTTCAAAGTGTCCACCTTTACCAACAACACCTTTTTTTCTTCTATCATATCCCTCACAAATTGATACTAAACATCAATGTGCTTTGTCTTTGAATGATATGCAGGGTTCTTTGCCAAGAAAATTGCACTTTGGCTGTCACAGTCTATCCTTATAGCTTCCTGTACTAACCTTGTACTTGAACACAATCTCTGCAACCAAACTACTTCCTTTCTTGCATGAGTGGTTGCCATGTATTCTGCCTCTATAGTTGATAGTGCCACTACAAATTTTTTCTTACTCATCCAACTGACTGCACCTCTAAATAGGTTAAACACATACCCACTTGTAGATCTTCTCTGATACAGATCTCCAGCCCAGTCTACATCCACAAAGCCATGAATATCCAACACTCTATCCAATCCTAATCTTCCTTGGTAGCACATACCATAATCACTAGTGCCACGTAAATACTTGAAAACCCGCTTCACTGTTGTCCAATTCTCCTTTCCTAGTTTTGATATAAACCTACTCAATACTCACACTGCATGTGCAATGTTTGGTCTACTATAGACCATCACATACATTAGGATACTGATTGCACTTTCATATGGAACACGGGACATGTCCTCTTCCTCTTCTTCTGTCTTGGGGCATTGTTCAGCAGATAACCTCACACCTACAGGAATAGGAACTTTCACTAGTTTACTATCCTGCATATTAAACCTTTTCAGTATTGTCTTGACATACTTCCTCTAGTTTAACCAGAGCTTCCTCTTTGCCCGATCTCTTTTAATTTCCATGCCCAAAATATAGTTTGCAGCACCAAGATCTTTCATGTCGAATTTGGAGGACAATTCAGTCTTCAAATCCTGGATAATTTCTTTGTCATTTCCAACCAACAACATATCATCCACATACAAGACCAGATAAATAACACGGTCACCAATTAATTTAAAATACACACAATGATCTGCTTTTGTTTTGGTGAAGCCAAGTCCCCGTATAAATGTATCAAATTTATGATACCACATCCTTGGTGATTGTTTTAACTCATATAGAGACTTCTTTAACTTGCATACCAATTCTTTCTTACCCTTTGTTGCAAAGCCTTCAGGTTTCTTCATGTAGATTTCCTCTTCCAGATCCCCGTGAAGAAATGTTGTCTTCACATCCATCTATTCTACCTCAAAATCAAAAGCAGCAACAACAGATAAAAGTAATCTAATAGAAGTTACCTTGGCAACAGGAGAAAAAATATCACCAAAATCAATTCCCGACACCTGGGAATAACCTTTTTCTACCAACCAAATTTTGTATTTCTCCACTTTTCCTTATGCATTTGTCTTCTTTTTGAACACCCATGTGCTTCCAATGGGTTCCTTCCAGTCGGCAACTCCACCAGATCCCAAGGCTCATTTTTGTGCAAAGATGCCATTTCATCAACCATGGACTCTTTCCAGAGTTTTCCATCCTCTGAAACTACTGCTTCCTTCACAGTTCTGGGATCATCATCAGTAATAGATAAAGAAAAATTTGAATAGAAAGCAGATGGACTATACCTTTCAAGCTGCCTTCTTTCTCAAACTGATCTTCTCACATTTGGAGTTTGTAGCTCTTCATATTCTAATTCCTCCTCTGCTGTAGAGTTTGAATCTTCCTCCTTCAGCTCAAAGTCTATCTTCTCAGGTTCCTTTCATTGGACTTCATGTTTAATAACATCTTTCATCTCTCTGAACACCACATCTTGGCTATACACAACCTTCCGTGTGACTAGGTTCCAAAGCTTATAATGCTTTAAACCATCCTTATACCTAATAAATATGCACTTTTCAGATTTACTATCCAACTTGGTTCATTTCTCCTTTGGAACATGTACATATGTGTCACATCCAAATACCCTCAGATGTGAAAGAGACGGTTTCTTACCAGTCCATACCTCTTGTGGAGTCTTATCCTCCAACGCTGATGAAGGTGACCTGCTAACCAGGTAATGGACTATCCACTACCTCTACCCAGAATTCCTATCCTAACCTAGCACCACTGAGCATGCTTCTTGCCCTTCCCATCAACCTCTTATTCATTCTTTCTGCAACTCCATTTTGTTGAGGTGTATATGAAGTAGTATTCTGTCGTGCTATACCACACTTCTTATAGAATTCTTCAAATTCCTTATTGAGAAACTCTCCACTGTTATCTGTTCTCAACACCTTTATCTTCTTCTCTATCTGGTTTTCCCCCAGAGCCTTAAATTTTTTAAACCTGTCAAAGACTTCTGATTTCTTTCTAAGGAAGTATAACCATGTATTCCTTGAGAAGTCATCTATAAATGATACATAGTACACAGACTTACCTAGTGATGGAACCTTCACAGGTCCAAACACATCACTTGCACAAGTTCTAATATTTGTTTCTCGCTCTTACTACCAGAGGGGAAACTCACAAATTCTGCTTCCCATATACACAATTTTCACAGAAATCAAAATTCAGAGAGCTATTACTCATACCTTCTACCATACCTTTACCATGAAGTATCCAAAGACCCTTTTCCCCAAAATGTCCAAGCCTTTGATTCCACAGCATGGTCTTCTCTCCAGAGACCACTAGATTTTCTGCTCCACTTTCAGGAACCATAGAACTATTGTACCCATCAATAACAGTGATACCTTGCAGCTTGTACAAGTTCCAATACGAACTCCCCGCATCAATATCAGTGCTCCCTGAACCATCTTGCAAGTATCCTTCTTGAACACTGTTTTTACACCTGCATCATCCAACTTGCTAACAAAAATCAGATTTCTAGCTAATGCAGGAATATATAGAAGACTTGGAAGCGTTCTAACCCTTCCACCTTGCAACTTCAACTTTACTTTTTCGCGACCAATGATTCTAGCCTTCCTGTCATCCCCCAAGAAGACATCACCACCATCATATTTCTCATACTCGCAAAACCACTCTCTATGGGGAGTGAAGTGAAAGGATGCACCTGAGTCAATCAACCATGCATCATGATGTACGTGTGTACTTGAAGAAGCCAAGTACACATACCCACCTTCATCTAAGGTGGTTTTCGCCTCTGTAGAAGGAGCCTCATCAGATCCCTTTCCTTTTTCAAGAGATTTAGATTTATAGTCCCTTTTGTAGTGCCCTTCCTTTCCACATTTCCAACACACCACCTTTACAGGTTTTCCTGGAGATTTAGATCTCCCACTTGATGACTTATTTTTGTTTCTATTCTGGGTCCGCCCTTGTACAAGCAAGGCATCACCATTTTGGCTCTCCATATTTTTCTGTCTTATCTCCTCCCTCAGCAAGGATGAGAGTATTTCATCAAAATGCAAGGCAGTTGCATTGATACCTATTGCAATAACCAGACTATCCCACGAATCTGGTAGAGAACACAACAAACTTATGCACTTATCTTCATCTGAAATTTTAATATCAACAAATGCTAACTGACTTACCATAGTATTAAATGCATTCAGATTCTTTGTCATCGAGTCTCCATCTTTCGTCATCAGGTTATACAACTTTTTTCGTAGGAACTGTTTATTCACCAAAGACTTAGATTGGTACAAAGTCCCTAACTTGTCCCACAAAGCCTTTGTCATAGCTTCCCCTGATACATTCAGCAATATTAAATCTGAGACACATAATCATATTGTGCTCTTTGCCTACCGATCCACTTCCATTCTTCATCAGACACTCTCATTGGTTTAGTATCCGTATCTACCATGATCCGCTGGTCTTTATCCACCAACAGATCCTCGATCTTGAGTTTCCACAACTCAAAACTCTGACCATTAAATTTCTCGATCTCTATCTTTCCACTACTTGCCATCTTCTTTCACCACAAGAATCAATTTCGTAGATCTCCCACTGAACAGGGTATTAGCCTCCTGCTCATAGCAGGTGTTCATCTTTCATGATTGACATTTTTACATGCTAAATATGTCATGCTCTGCAGGCTGCAATGTTCCATATTTGATACTCAGGCCAAAGAAGTATCCATGAGGGTCTGCCAGCTTAAATGCCCCTGCTGTATTCCAAATTTTGAGGATTTATTCCATTTTTGAAGAATTTTCAATTAAAGGGAGATCCAAACAGCTTAATCTTGGTCTCCCTAGGTTTCAATTTTGTGTTATAGAATATAGAGAATCATTATCTGTCCAAACAGCTTAATCTGGGCAGATTCTTAGATAGGTAGAGAAGCAAGGGTGCTCAATAGCTTAATCTGAGCCCCTGGATGGCATAAGTGTAGATATAGGTAGGAGGACAGTAAATAAAAGAAAAAAGTTGGGTTTTCTAGTTCAAGTACACCCAAACCAAAAAAAAGAAAAAATGCTAGGTAAAGTAGGCTGGGTAAGCAGTTTTGTGGTTGCAGAAATCAAACTATGTGATCCATTTCATATTTTCAAGTTTCATATCTATCCAGATCACAGTTTGGTGGCACTTTCTCATGTTGATCATATCAGGCAAGGCATCTCTAACTCCCCTCTCTTCTTATTTCCTCAAACTCATTTACTAGCATCCCCTCAAGGACCTTGGGATCTGCCCGAGAGTCCCTTTTTCATTCCATTTTTGCTCAAAATCCAAGTTAACATCTGAGATTGGCTTAGTGAAAGGAAGCCACATTTCCTGTGTAAAAATAATCTTTGCACAAATTCATCATTCCCCCTACATTTTCACTCTACCAAGTCATGCTAACTCCTAACTTTATTATTTAGCTCCCCAAGTCATTCCTCTATCCCCTACTATGTGAAAACTGTATAAAAAAACCAAAAATGAAATATTAAATATCCCACCCTATGGCAACTATAGCCTAATAACAAAAGTCAAGGAAATACTAGGTCCATTTGGGGCCTTAGTATTAGCCCTTCCACGTTCATTTCCCCTGGGATTTGTTTAAACCTCTGGTTAAACAAATAACCATGCTAAACCCCTCCCCTGCGCATGCATAACCTTTGGATTTCATTAATATTTGGTCAATGAATAACCATGACCTCGAGCACGCATTTAAATCTCAAAACCTAAAGTCTAAAACCCACCACCGCCGCGAATAATTAACATTTATCGCGCGCACATTTTCATTAAAATCCAATCATCTTATCCCTCCCGTCCACCGTCATATTGTCTCTCCCAGATCCGACGAACCTCGTGCATATTAGGCGCCCTTACGTGACAACACCATAGTGCCTGATGGTCGACGGTTTCACTGTCGTACCCCGAGACACTTGGCGACTTTTCATTGCATTGGGCCACCCCTGATAGATACCGCCCCCGTACCAAAAGTGGTCCGACGCAAACCGCTTACCGCCCTCCCCTGTTGCCACTTCGCCGCATGACGAGGCCGCTACCTCACCGATCACTGTGTTGCTCCCTGCTGTGTCACCCGGACACTGTGTTGTGCCCTACTGCATCACCCTACTGCATCACCCTACCACATTACCTTGCCACATCACCCTGCTGACATCATCATCCGTACTGGGTCCCATTGCTGACATCATGCTGACGTCATTTGTTGTATCGCTAACATCATCTATTGTACTACTAATGTCATCTGCCGAAAGGAAAACACGCAAGAGCGAAATCGAGGCTTCGGAGGCCCAGAATAAAATTCTGAGGCAGTTTTCGATGTGCGATTAACGCTTAGCGCTAATCGCGCATTGCTACGGGAAATAGGCCAAAATGGGGAATCTTTTTTCTCAGTGACTATTTTTTCCGCGAAAGGGCAAAAAAGGGGCGATTTAACAATTTTTACCACATCAGAGTGAGGAAGAAGCCCCGATTCAATCAGAGAGAAACAATGAAGCACCAGAGAGTATCAGTGAAGTGCCAGAGAGTATCAGATCGATCATATCAGAGCCGGGAAAGCATTAAAGACCGTCCAAACCAAATCAATGCATACCAGGACAGGGTCACATGCCATTAAAACCGAATCATAACAAATTAAATGGGAATCACAGTCACCTAAGAGCAGCAGAACCGACTAAGAGGTGCGGGTGAGAAGTGAAAGGCGCAACAATTGCAGATTGGACAAGCAGAGCTGCAAGAGGATGACAGATAGCCACATTTTGAAACAGCTGCCCCCAACACAGCATTAGATAGATATTTTCATTACTTATAAGACAAGTTAGGTTAACTGCATTTATTTCCTGAAAAAGATCTTCTAGCAGATCTTTGTTGTAGATATTTTTCCTATAAATACAACCCTAAGGAATTTAATAAGGGTTGGTGGGTTGTTTGGTTGATCTCTCATTCTGAGAGCTGCATTGTAAATATTCAAGAACTTCTGTAATCAAAGATTGCTGGAATACTTGCATCTGAACTGGCTGGTTGTGCTTTCAATGGCTGAAGAGATTGGTATGGAATTCTCATGCTTGCTCATGGTTCAATAAGTTGTCCCTCTCTTTGTTTATCATTTTATACATAGCTGTATCAAATATATATCATAATCTAAGTTGCAGGAAAAAAGAATAGACCATAATTGGTTTTCATGCCCTCTGTGCTCAATTCTTGTAGCTTTCCATGTTTTCCTCTGAAACAATAATGAATATGCATTCTTGATTGTGCCTATTTAAGCTGTTCCTTTCACATATGAATGTTGTCTGGGAATTCTTCACTGCTCCCAGATATCATTCATCCACTTTCCCTCTTTCGCTGGATGAGAGATCCTTAATTGCCTCTCATTCCCTAACTTCCATTTCACTCTTGTTCCAGCATAAAATCATTGTGCCATGTGTGGCTATCCTGCTCCATATTCCCCTCTTCCACTAGAGAAAAACCTCAGTTCATAGACATGACTCCATGCCCAATGGTTTGAACTTCTTACTCTTTGCATGTCAACTCAGTTTGAATAAGATCAACCACCCCATCAATCAAAATCAAATCAAAACTATGTGCCTCATATCTAGCCTAAAATCACCCCTTAAACAAAGTTAAAATCCTGAAGAGAGAGCCCTCTCTGATTGTTGGTAGGCTAGGACCTGCAGTCCAAAGACTGGTTTGTGGTTACCTCGGTCGTATTCCCTTGGGAGTCAAAGGGAACAACCTGAGTGATAACAAGGTCACCACAGGCCTAGCAACCCTTAGCACAGAGGTGTCCCCTGAAGCCAAACTACTCTGATACCAAATGTAGTTTAACCCACAAAAAGAATTACCTGCATACAAATTTCTAAACACGAAATAAACAATGCAAGATCAAACACATATACATAGAGACTTTCCCCTGGACCCAAACCAGGACAACTAGCTTGATTTTTCATTATGTTCCTTTCAATGTTACAATACATATTTATACATGCTGAAGCATCCAATACCATGGACCAAAAACTATCGCGTCTGAAAAACATGTGCGAAAATCATGCACAAAACAATAGGTGGGTCCGCCCAACCTAACATAGGGTCCAAAACCAAAATTTTCTAGTGCGCTTCCCCAGACCCCATAAAGTGGGGTTAGAGGTGCCCTTCAAACCCCCTGTTAACTACATGGAAATAATATAACACAACCCAACAGTAGGAAGAAAGGATTGTATTCATGCTTGGCCCACATGTGGAGGAGCAAGACCCTTCCACAACTCCATTCTATGTTACACTAGTGATTCATAATTTATTGTTGCATATTACATGGTTGATTCAAGGGCTTCTCATAAACTCATTCCTTTTAATTTCATGGAACAATTAGGCCTGCAAATAACAAAGTCATATAAGGAATTGTATTTGATTCAAAAAGAGTGAAATGCCTTGGTATGATCAAGGATTTAGTGTTTAATCTAGCTCATATTCCTATGAAGAGTGTGGTAATGGATATTGTGGTTGCAAACTTTCCTAAAAGATTTGGCATGCTCCTCTCTAGATCATGGGGAATGAAGCTTAGAGGGTACATGAAGCTAGATCTTACATATTCCACTATTCTAGTGTTTGGTGGAGAAGAGCATAGGTTGTACAAAGAATACAGGTTTGTCAAACTATCACTAGATAGGATAATTCAAACAAATCTCTTGTATATGACCAAGAAAAAGATTTTTCATGCTTTTTGCTAGAAATGGATGACCAAGTTATGGAGGATACCTAGGTGGAAATTCTATCACACACCAATCAAAATCAAATGAAGGTTGGATATGTGTGGAAGTTATACTTCAATGAGGCCTACTCCAAGGAACGAAATGGAGCAGGAATGTTCTTGAGACCCCCTAAAGGTAACCTCATTCCTCTCTAATACAAGTTGGAATTTGATACTAAAAATAACATTGCTAAATATGAAGCGTTGATGCTGGGCTTACAAGCTGTCAGAGATCTGAAAATTAAATGTTTGACATTTTTTGGTGATTCTGAGCTAATTGTGAAACAAATTAAGCATCAATTCCAAACCAAGCATGCCAGGATGAAATCTTACAGAAACGAAGTGTGGGACCTAGTTGAGAATTTCTTCCTAGGATTTAACATTCAATTTCTACCCAGGGAGAAAAATAGAATGGAAAATTACTTGGAAAAAGTAATCAGTGCTTTCAAGCCTCGTAAAATCCCCTGTTATGGTATTAAGTGGAAGTTAGGTACAAACCCTTAATGCTTGATAATGTAAAACATTCACAAGTGTTTGAGGATGAAGAAAAAATTAAAAGGTTTATGGAGGCGATGGGAGAGTTTTCTAACTCTGTAATAGAGCATGAGGGCAAAGATATCGAGGAATTTGAAGCAGATGAATAGCATGTTCCTTGGGAGGAAACTATGGCTAGGTAGAAAATTCTATAGTTGAAGGGAAACGTATTCCCCAAGGGGTTGGTCCATTGGAAAGGTTATTTGATTTTAATGATGGGGAAATAAAACCAACCAAGAAGGAGTGTGAGGAGGATACATAGGACTATAAATTTAGCACAAAACAACAACCCAAACTAATTAAGTTGGCATGTTCAGAAAGTATGTTGATATTTTTGCTTGGCCTTGTGATGAATTGAAGACTTATGATATCAGTTTCATTCAACATAAGATTCCTATGAAGTTTAGAATTAAAACATAAAAGGAAAATCTTAGTCAGATAAATCCCCTACTTATTCCCTTGATAGAGAAAGAAATCAGAAAAATTCTTCAAGAAAAAATAATTGTGGCATTCAAATATTCATATTGGGTAGCTAATCTAGTCCATGTCAATAACAAGAATGGAGAGATCAAGTTTTGAGTGGATTTCAGAAACTCCAATGGGGCATCCCTAAAAAATAATTGTCCCCTTCCCAAGATGGATTATATTTTGCAGAAGGTGGTGGGGTCATCAAGATTGTCCACAATTGATGGGTACTGTGGGTACAACCATATTTTTGTGCATCTAGAAGATCATAAAAATATAACCTTCACCTCATCTTGGGAGACATTCACGCATGCAAAAATTCCCTTTGGTCTCATGAACACTGGAGCTACTTTTCAAAGGGAAATGGATATAGGATTTGTGGGGGAGAAGGATAAATTTTTGGTGATTTACTTGGATTATATAACATTCTTGTCAAAGTCTGATGAGGAACAATTGTAGCATTTTCAACACACATTTGAGAAGTGCAAGAAGTATGGTTTGTCCATAAACCTAAAGAATTCTTAATTTTCCCTCAAGGAAGGAAAACTATTGGGGCATATAGTCTCAAGAAAAGGAGTGAAAATTGAACCTGAGAGGGAAGAAGTGATTAGCACCATCCATTTTCGAGAAGTAAAAATGAGATAAAGGTCTTCTTAGGAAGGATAAACCTCTAGAGTAGTTTTATAGCCAATTATGCTGACATTGTGAAGGAGATTACAGGCATGCTTAGAAAGGAAAAAGATGTCAAATGGATTGTAGAGGCTACAAAACCATTTGCCAACATTATGAGGGCCTATGGAGAGGCTCTAGTCTTGGTTAGCCCCAGTTACCAAAACCAATTTCTTATATTTTCTTTTCCATCCCTAACACTATTTCAATTGTCTTATTGCGGAAGAATGAAGAATGGAAAGAACAACCAATGGAATTTTTTTAGCCAAGTATCGAGGGATGCAGAATTGAAATATGACATCTTGGAAAAACATGCATATGCTATGGTTAGGTCCATGAAGGCTTTCATGAATTACACTCTGTAATATAACATAATTTCCTATGTTCCTACAATAGTTGTAAAGGACATTCTCATGCAAGGAGACAACAACGGAAAAGGGGCAAGTGGATAGCAAAAATTCATGAGTTTGACTTGCAAAGGAAGCCAACTAAACTAATAAAGGGGTAGGGTTTAGCCAAGATATTATAAGAATAACATTTTCAAGCAATGGGAATAATTTGTTGGCTAATATTTCTGTACCAAATGTAGTAGGTAAGGAGGGTCAACCTAGTGAGAAAAGTAACATAGTTTCTTATAAATATATTTTCTCAGGTTGCTACAAAAGTATTGTTCATTATCTATGATTTCTTAGTTGTCCAACAAATCTTGACTGAACTAAATATAAGGCTTTGAGAATGAAGGCCAAAAAATATGTAATCACAACTGGTCAGTTGTATTAGAAGGATCTTATTGGTGTATTTTTGTTGTGCTTAACAAAAGATGAAGTTCTTGAGATAATAAATGAATATCATGGTTGTGCTTGTGGAGGCCATTACAGTTGGAAGATCACAACACATAAGATCACAAAGGTTGGATTTTACTAGCCTACCTTATTTTATTATGTTTATAAGCTGGTAAAAGGCTGCAAGAAATGATATATTTTCACTGAGAAGAAGAAACTAGCTCCATTTCCATTAATTCCAAATTTTGTGGAGGAACATCTTAGGCAAAGAGGATTGGAATTTATAGGAGAAATCCATCCACCTTACAGTGGAAAACATAAATGAATTTTCATAGCTACTAACTATTTTAAAAAGTGCGTGTAAGCCATTCCTACCTATAATGCAACAGGTCTAGTGGCTATAAAATTTCTTGAAGAATTGTTTTGCTAGATTTAATTGTTCGGAGAAGATAGTGATTGATAATGTCTAGGTGTTTAAGTTTACAAAGCTTATTGATTTTTGTTAGAAGTATAATGACATACTTGGTCACTCTACCACATATTATCCATAGGGAAATGGGTTGGTAGAGTCATCAAACAAGAGTTTGATGAGAATTTTCAATAAAACTGTTGCAGAAAATAAGAAAAATTGGGACTCTCAGCATTAATTTTCTCTTTAGGCAAACAAAGTCACAACAAAAAGATCCACTAGAAAATCACCATTTGAATTAGTATATGATACTGTAACATTATTCCCTAGTCTATTTTTCATACCAATGGCTAAGTTAATTTAGGATGCAAAAAGGAACCTAATCTATTGACTAGGAAAATAAACCAACCAATTGAATTACATGAGAACAAAGAACAGGTGACTTAGAGCCTAATAAAATACTGGGACAAGATAAAGGCTCTCTTTGACATAAAGGCCAAAGAAAAAATTTTCTATTTAGGTGAGCTTGTGCTTAGATGGGATATTAAGAGAGAAGACAAAGGTAATCATGGAAAGTTTGATCCTTTGTGGTTTGGACCCTTCAAGATAGCTAAAGCGAAAGATAACAATACATTCTTGCTAGAAAATCTGGATGGTGAACTGTTTGAGAAACCTGTAAATAGGAAGTACCTCAAGCACTACTTTCAACACTAAAATAATGTATCCACTTCCATTTTAAATGTTGGTGATTCATTGTAAGTACCAGAGTGTTTATTTTATTTTTAGTTTTGTATATATTTTTGACTCCACGCCCAACAAGACTATTAATCTACAGGTTTCTCAGTTCCTTACCAGAAAGACACCATCCTCAGTTAGAGATGATGATGTACCATCAATATTTCTCTTTTATTCTTCATATAGAAAAGGGGTTAAGTTTCAAAACATAACAGAGTTTGGAGCCATTTTCAGAGTAATAGAGGAGCTCAAAGACCACACCAAACCCATTCAATAAGAAATTTCTCTAGAAGAGATTTCCAATGACATAAAGAAGTCTATAAATGGCCTACTAGATCGAAAGATAGAGGTAGTCAAAGTTGGGCCTATAAAGGTAAAAATCCCATAGACCCCATGACACCTGAATCATGTAACTCATCATAAAATCAATTTCAGAAAGCTTTAAGGACCAGGGATATTTCAACTTTCGTAGTTGGGGTTGTCTATTGAAAGAACCCCACAACAAAAATTAGATGCCTGTATCCCAGAATTTCGAAACCCTGTAACGATTTTTACATGCATTTTTTGAAAGTGTCGATATTGAACCACTTTCAAAGAAATCAGTCATGGAACAAAGAATTGAGGACCTTCCTTTTCTCCTATGGTAAGAAAAGTGGCAACATATCATTAGAAAAAGGTGAAATAAGCAATCACCCAATAGGAGACATACACATGGCAAACAATTTTAGTGTTTTGGGGCACCCAAAGGGCACATATATGGATGACATTGGACCAACCACTGATAGAAAAGTGGCTTGGTTTACATGAGCATGACATCATCTCAACACTATACCTTGGAAGGTTTGGATCCCTTAATTGTTTTTTAATTCATAAGGGGGTGATAGGCTATGAGGAGCAAGGACCAAAAGAAGAGAAATCCTAGAACCCAGAAATTTCATGGCTATTTCTAATTACATTTAAATACTAGAGCACCAAGGCATCCAAGTTACATCTCAGTAATGAGGAAGTCCTAGGCGACACCATTTTCAGCACATAGAATCCACTAAGTGGCAATGGGATTCCCCCAATTTTCAAATGTAAATGGTTAAATCATGACTACCTATGGGGCAAATCCCCATCCATCTTGAAGCAACCTCACCTAGAAGAAGCTCTGATGGGTAAACAAACATGGCAGTTATGCCACTTCTTGCCACCAGAAAGTCAAAGTCAATGAAGTGGATTTTTTAAATCGATGGCTTTGATTAATTCTGGGGGGTCGAACCTTACCTCTAGGTCTGCCTAGGCATGCCTTTGAAGGAGGTAAAATGGGGCTTCCACCTATCAAATTAACATGGTGACCATGTCAGTGGCTAGAACCATTATCATGTGAGGGAGGAAAAATATAAGCCATCACCCTCCTTCCTTTCTATCCATCCATTGCAACTCTTCTATGTGTGTCCCCCACACCACTCCTTTCTTCTTCCACCTAAAAACCCCTGTGACTTGATTGTTGCACCCTACGCATTGTCTGTTGCAATTTAAACTTGTCTATTTCAAACTTCTATATGTCTAGCCATTCCATCTATTTACAGCTACCTCCCACCAAGTGTCAACTAGAGTGAGGACTTCTGTGCACCGACATAATCCTATTTCATCCACTTATGAGGGAACCGTCCATGACTCTTGTCAAGAAGAAATGAAGAAAGCCAAGGGGAAATCGAAGCTGCCTGAGTAGAAACCATCTATCCCATTTAGGGAAACCATTAATGAGAAATTACCATGGGCAATATTATTTATAGATACAATTTGTACCAAATATTCTAGACATTCCTCGTGGAGGCGAACTACAAGTATTTTTAAGATGAAGGCCCCGGGGTGAAATTCATAACAATTGTAGTCAATGATGAAGCCCCAACCTTAGAGGCAACTTCATACAACACAATAAAACATTTTTCATAGAATTGGAGTGAGGTCCCAAATCTTTCCCTATATAGATATGGTTAGATAGGTTATTGAAATGGTAGATATTACGAAAAATAGGTTCCACACTCAAAAAGGTATGACAATGGTTTATTCCCAAACAATACCTTTCAGGAGATGTATCACTTTCCAGACCCTCAATGCATATATGACAACAATTATGTGGAGGAATTCTTTAAAAAGCACGGGGGTCCAACTAATTCTATTAAATATTAAAAGAGTGACCTGAAAAAACACAAAAGGGAGGAATATGGTAAGTACTCCATAGATTCACTCGCTTCCCCTTTTAGTGAAGTTGTTACCATGCTTTGAAATTTTCATGCATATCTAAATGTCTCTGAATTCCCTGATAGTTGGGTTCCTTTAACTGATGAGGATTCTGAGGGGTACATTTTTTATTGGGCCACTATGCTATCCAACAATTTTTCCAAACACATCTTAGCTTTTTGTTCTACTGGTAATGTTTTAGAGAATAAAATCCCTCCATTTTATATGTCAGCCTATGTCATGGACTCTATCTATTATTCTCTTGATTTTTTAGCCATCAGATGGAAGTGGACCATCTTTTATCCCTCACCAATTCATATCTATCACAATGTACTATGGGAGATGACTTATTTTGGTCATTTCTATCATATTTGTCACATGGTCATGATCCCAATCTATGACACTGTATTTGAAAGAAAAACCCCCAGGATCTCACAAGAAGTTATGACAAACATTAATAAAATTGTGAATTGATTTTGTGGAGAGTCATTCACATATATTAGATTCTTGGGAAGCCATGTATACTCATATTTCTTACCACTCTATGTTCTAGACGAGTTGTTGTGTAGGGAAGTAGCATATCAAACAGTTGGTCATGGGATTACCAAAGCTTTAAAAGATTCGAGAAAGAAGGTTTGGCCTCATTTCCCTTTTCCTTTTGGAATCTTCTCCTTAGCCAATTATGGATAGGCTAAAAAGGAAATAAGAGGTATTAAAATTAGCCAACATTCTAGCTAGGCCTTATGACCAAGATGGAGTAGTGAAACAGGTGGCCCTAACATGTACCATTAGAAGATTCCACCATGAAGAAAACAAGTTTTATGAATTATTCACTGAGCTAATTTCTTATTATTTAGTTTTTAAAAGGGCCAGTGATGAGTTGTCATTTCATGAGCGAGAACAGTTCCTTGCCTTTAGAAATGCAAGACTGACCCTCCTTCCATTAGATTTTTTGTAGCTTCCTCTGTAAAAAAAATATCTTTAAAGGAAACCACAACATCTACTCACCAAGGGAATTCCTCCCAAATAGTGGTTCCTCCTCAACAAAAAAAAAAACAACAATTGGTTCTTCAGATCCTAAAGGAGATATACATACAATAGACCGAAGCATTGAACAAGCTTGGGAATAGTTTGATCAGGACTTGAAGCAGTCTAAGCAAGGTGAACAAGGGAAAAAGATCCTAGAGGGGGAACTTGCTTTTCAGTAGCATAATCCACTAGGTAACCCACCTTCTCAGCAATGCAACATGCCAGATAAATCTACAGTTGAGAAGACACCATTAGCTACCTAGCCTAAAGTAGAGATTTAGAAATCTTTCTCGACATTGAAGAGATCCATCCAATGGATATTTTTTACAACCCTGTGAAAAAAGAAGTGGTAAAAAGAGGAAGGAAGAAAAGGAATATAGATGATTCCTAGGCCTTAGTCTAGGGGAAAACTTCACAACTTTATCCTATTGAAGTCTCTTGGAAAGGTACTTCAACTGCCCCTATTGATGAACTTGGAAAGTTAACTCAATACACAGGTGCATACCCTTCTGTCACCATGGAAAAATCCATTGAATTACAATAATTGATAAGGGAAAAGGATGAGAAGATTTCCTCTCTAGAACATGCACTCATGAATAAGGAAGAACAACTGAGAGAAAAATGGCAAGTTTGCAATTATATCAAAAGGTGGTTGCCCCAACAGAGCTACAAAAAAGTTCAATTCCCTTCAGATTCAACATTCAGAGGAGATCAAGCAATGTTATGCTCTTAACCTGCAAGATGATACCAAAATACCAAATATGTGAAGAAATATACCCAGAACATAGAACAATGAGAAATAACAACAAGTATTTTATTATTCAGAGAGCAATGTTCACTTGCCTCTTTGAGGGGGCAACCTCCAATAGAGCTGAGCTCAATTACAAAATAAGACACGATGCTCCTCGAGGGGAGTCTCTATCCTTTATATAGGATTCATACATGAAATACCATGGTTCTTATTAATACCATCTATATAATACCATGGCCCATTTGCAACTAACTGTGGTCCCTTCATTAAATGCGGGTTAACCACTTACAATTATTAATATGGGCTTTATTGACTCTTTACTTAACTATAACTATGACTCGATCCTATTACATAAATAAGGGGGTTAGGGTTGGACCCTAACATGCCCTCGCCCATAAGAATAGCCTTGTCCTCAAGGCTGAAGCTATGGAAACTGTTGAAGGATAGTAGTTGGTTCCTTGGTTGCATCTTCTGGAGAGGTGTCTTTATACTTGGCGAGGACTTCCTTGATCATGCATCCATGCAGGTGCCATTCTCGTGTGTCAAGAACCTGTTCAGGTTGGAGCCAAATTGATCGTTCTTAATCCAATTCAAGTAAACTAGTTTGAATTCATCAATGGTTTCCAATCAATTTCTTGAGGCATGAGACATGGAAGACTAGATGGATTTTTGCAATGGGTGGCAAAAATAGCTTGTAGGCAACTTCTCCAGTGCGTTGAAGTACTTGATACAGTCCGTAGAATTTTGGAGATAATTTCTGACAAACCTTGTCTTTGAGTGATGTTTGCTTATATGGTTGCAGCCTCAAAAATACCTGATCCCCTTCTTGAAATTCACATTTTGAGTGATGTTGATCTGCCTGTTGCTTCATGCAGTTTTGGGCTTGATGAAGATTCTCTCTAAGGTGGGCCAGCATGGTTGTGTGGTTCTGTAGGAGTTGATCCACTTCCTGTACCTTCAACCATACATTGATATAAGAAGTAGGGGAAGGAGGGATTTGACCATAAACTACTTCATATGGAGTCATTTTGGAGGTGGCATGATAGTTGGTGTTATACCACCATTTGGCTAGAGGTAACCGCTGTACCCAAAGATGTTTCTTTTCTGAAGTGAAACACATAAGATAGGTCTCTAGACATTTGTTGACTGCTTTAGTTTGACCATCAGTTTGTGGATGATAGGAAGTACTGAGTTGTAGTTGGGTACCTTGTCGCCAGAAGAGTTCCTGCCAAAAGTTACTGGTGAAGATTAGGTCACGATCAGACACAATGGAAGTGGGCATGACATGCAATTTGAAGATTTGATCCATGAAATATTGAGTGACCAAAGTTGGTGTAAAAGGGTGGGGTAGGGCACAGAAATGAACATACTTAGAAAGTCTGTCTACAACCACCATGATGACTGACTTGTTTCCTGACTTTGGAAGACCCATAACAAAATCCATAGAATCCTTTATCCAGATTAAGGGCGGGATGGGCAATGGCTATAATGTGCCTGGAGATTTGACTATTTCTCCTTTGTGGCACTGACATATGTCACATTAAACTACAAAAGTAAGAATGTCCATTTTCATGCCTGTCCAAAAAAATGATCTTTGAGTGAGAGCATATGTCTTCTGAAAACCTGAATGTCCTACAATGGGAGATGAGTGCAACTCCGCCAAAATGCGGCTTTTAAGGGTGGATGTTGGTGATATTACAACTCTGTCCTTGTAGCGAAGAATCTCATCCTGCCACAAGTAGCCCAATGTGGAATTTGGATCCGCCTGCAATTGACTAATGAGTTGGGAGAGGCAGGGATGTGAAAACCACTCCTTGCGAGCCTCTTCAATCAATTCTGGAATGGGAAGGGAAATTGCGAGCAAGGTACTTTCCTACTCAAATTGGCGGGATAACGCATTTGCTACAATATTTTCACACCCTTTCTTGTAAATTATCTCATAATCATATCCTAGCACTTTAGCAAGCCATTTATTTTGTTGTGGCGAGGATAGGCATTGCTCCAAAAAATATTTAAGGCTTTGATGGTCTGTGTAGATTTGGAAATGTCGCCCCAATAAGTATGGTCGCCAGGTATCTATTGCATGTAAGATGGCCATCATCTCCTTCTCATAGATATATTGTCCCAGATTCTTCCCACTTATTTGTTGGCTCGTGAAGGCCAAGGGTCGATCTTCCTACATTCAGACCACCCCAATACCCGTACCAGAAGCATCACATTCAATCACAAAAGATTTGCTGAAGTCGGGATGTGCTAATACTAGAGTGGAAAACATGGCATGTTTGAGAGTCATAAAGGTCTATTGTGCTTCATCATTCCAGAGGAATGATTTTTTCTTGAGGAGTTGAGTGAGGGACCTAGCAATGCAACCATAACTATGGAAAAATTTGCAATAGTAGCCTGTGAGACCCAAAAATCCTCTCAAGCTCTTCAAGGTCTTTGGTTGAGGCCAATCCTGCATTTCCTAGATCTTTTTGGGGTCCACCCTGACACCTTCATGCCCCACAATGTCGCCCAAATAATCAAATTCTTCCATGCCAAAAGAGAACTTGGACATCTTGACAAATAATTTATGCTCGCAGAGAAGTTGTAAGAGCAGATTTGCATGCTGAATATGTGTGGCCTAGGTGCGACTGTAGATGAGGATGTCATCAAAGAAAACAAGGACAAATCTTTGAGATATGGTTTGAGTAGGTGGTTCATAAGGCTCTGAAAAGTGGATGGGGCATTACAAAGACCAAATGGCATGACCAGGAACTCATAATGGCCTTCATGGGTTTGGAAAGCAGTCTTTGGAATGTCTACTTCTTTCATGTGAATTTGGTGATAGCCCGAGCGAAGGTCGAGCTTAGTAAAGAATTGAGCCCCATTTAGTTCATCTAGCAAATCATCAACAACCGGGATGGGAAATTTATCTTTTACTGTCAACTTATTGAGGGCCTTGAAGTCTGGACACATATGCCATTCCCCATCTTTCTTGAGCACCATGACCATCGACAATGAATAAGGACTAACGCTGGGATGAATGATGCCCGCTTCCAAGAGTTCCTTGATGATTTTTTCAATTTCATTCTTTTGGGTGAACGAATATCTATATGGGCACACATTTGGTGGTTGGGCCCCTGGGACCAAAGTAATGCTATGATGATGTTCCCATCTCGAGGGTGGAAGCTCATGAGGCTTGTCAAAGACTGGTAGATGGTTGTTTAAGATCTGTTGCATCTCAGATGAATATGAAGAGAATTGGAATCGAAGGTCTGGATGGCATTAATTTGGGCTATAACTCCATGGTGGCCATTTTTTAACAATTTTTCCATCTGATGTCAGCTGATGATATACAAAGCTCTCGCCTGGAGTCCACGGAAGGTATGTGTGTGGTTGTTTTACTTAAAGCTCATATATAACTATTGGAAATCCATTATGATTGGGCCAAGTGTGCAAAGCCATTCAGTACCTAAGATAATAGTTGAATTGAGGCTTTTGTGATCCATAATAGTTGTAAGAATAACTTCGGCGTAAATCACATGTAGACAGACATTTGTCGATGCGTTTCGAACCAACCAGTGTGGTTCATCATCAGGACAAGTTGAAGAAACAGATCTAGCTTAGCATGTTAAATAGTCTGAGCAGAGATTCCAACGGCTAAATCGACTAACGGCTAATTCTGACCTTAGGACCCAGGACAAATTATTATTTATTAAATTTAATTTAATTATTGTTTTTATTATTATTATAAGTTAAATTAGGTGAAAATAATATAAATAAATGAACTAATTTCAATTTAAATGAACTAATCTCGTGCCCTCGGGATCTCTGATTGTGAGAGCTTTGATAAGGAGAGATCCCATCTCCTTAATGTCTTTGTGGAGAATGGATACAGTAGACACCTAGATCAGAAGGCTTTTCATAAAGCCTCAAAAAGTGCGTTAATTAGGAAAGAGCCTAAAGAGCGACGTCTAGGTGTCCATCTTCCCTATGTCCAAGGAACCACGGACAAGATCGCTCGGATCCTTAAAAGGTATGATATTCCCTCAACCTTTAGGCCCCTCAACACCATTCGCAATTCCCTCAGATTGGTGAAAGATACTGTTAACCCTAAGGACATGAAGGGTGTCTACTGTAGAAATTTTGAATAATTTAACACATATTCAACAGAGATTATCCTGATCATGTACTATTGCGGAAAACATACACAATACATAAGCTCCTCTACGTTGATCATCAATATAGCAGCATCAATAACAATAAAACATCAAGAGCATTCACACATTAACACAGTATGTATCCCGGGGAAAGCATCTCGCTAAAAACCCAACTATCTGTATATTAATGATTGAGTCATGTAACATTACACAGCATAATACTTCTCACAAGTATCTCCACCTCTGTTACACACAATACAGCTCAGATCTGAATCAATCACAGGCTCAAATCTCCTTCGATGCTTGCCTGCCTCCGCTGCTCAATACCTGCATGAGAATTGATGATAATTCCAAGGCAAACTCGTATTTACTTGGAAAAATCACGTGAGCACAAGCTACAATGTGGGTAAATACGTGGGCAAACTCATTGGGCATACTCAATCCCTTGATTGTGCAAGATCTGGTGCACAACTATAGTCACAACTGATAGCAATCTGATTCTCTACCACCTGTCCCTGTTGAACTGAACATGCACTGACATGCAACTGAGTTAACTGATGTATTCATTAGTTGTATTATGAGTTAATAACTTGTGAATTAATTAATAACTAATTCAACCAACTCATCTCTAGTCTATTTGCCAGTTAGACTAAATACAACCAGTTTAACAAAGCTAAACTGAACACAACTCCATCAACTGCATCTCCAGTCCACTAAACTCAACTCACTTGAGTTCTAACTGAAGTCATGCATGCAAATATTCAACTAACCCATAAGAACCACGTATTTCCTTCATGCAATTGCATGTGCCACATCCGTAGCTCGAACTGAAGTGCTCAAAGAGAATAAGATTAAGTTTATAGTCCAAATATTATTGTGAGATAATAATATTTGACTTTTCTATTTTTGACAGCCAGTCTAAAAATAGACTTGATCACTCACATTGTGATCACTCACACTTTCATCAAAAATAGAAGTCCATCTATTTTTTCCCAACTTGATCAATCATCCATAAACAACAACCTGCAATCCATATGTCTAAAAATAGACATAGTCTAAAAATAGACTTGCGCCAAAAATAGCCTGCGGGCCCACTTAGTGAAGGCGACTCTTTTCACTAAGCTCCATCATCTTGTTGCAATCTCAACAGCCTTTGTCCTGAACCTGTGGTGCTGATGTCGGAAGTGAGGCCCCTTCCACCCGGGTGGAGATAACACTCGCTTTGTTGCCACGAACAACTGCCTGGTGCCCTTCTGATAAGTAATAAAAATTGGCATACTAGCAACCTATGTCTCCTGGCCGTCATGCTAATAAGAAGGTCCACCTGTCTCATGCAAAACCTTGGTAGGTCCCCGAGGAGCTTTGAAAAACTCACGAGAGATGAAATCATCCCAAGTGATGCCCTGCAAGCCAAGCTGATGAACGACCACGATTGTGATGAGAGCAAAATGATAAATACTGTTAAATTGATGCTCAGGAGTTTTGTGCTGCACTAGAGTGGTCATCCTTTCGATATTTCGGCACATGAAATAAGGGATGTTCATCATCCATACTCGGGTAAAGTGCATCAACAACCTAATATGATAAGCATACAAACGGGAGAACCGGCCCTCACGACTGAAATACTTCATGATCAATTTCATTAGAGGAGCATATTCATCTCTGAGGTACCGAAAAAGAAACACTCTCTTGAGCTGTCTCAAGAAGTCGGGCTTAATATACGGTTCATAATGCTGCCGATCAATTTTCTGCCTCTTGTTCCATGGCTCTCCAATGTTAGGTATGTCGGTTGTTATTGAAATGGATTCTGGTGTAAGTGTGAAAGTAACACCGGATAGAGTTGCTTGATCACCATGTAAATGCTGTACAAATAGACGAGCCAACTCATGATGAAACTTAATGCTAGCAACCTTCTTACAAAATTCATAACATGACTAATGTTGGAAACAAGAGATGGCAAGAGGGCAGGCCTACAATTCAACAAGGGTGATTGGTCCTTCTCTGATATGTCTGCCACCTCTATGAGGCCTCTTGGGTGCATGTCCCTCTATAGGTGAGTCACTTTGGGTCTCCTCTTCATAATCATATGAAGGATCAGATGCCATGTCTGTTGGTCGATAAACTGTCTTGGAGAAATAGGTGTTGACGTGTCAAACTGTCTTGGACTGCCTTTGATGATGTGTTTGACCTTTGCCACCAAGGGAAAATAGTGAAATGAGGGACAGTGGAGGGGGAATTTAGTGGAGAATTTAGGGGTTGTTGGGATAGATTTTAGTTAGGGAAATATGGGATGTTTTGGGATTTTTTGTATAGGATTAGATTTTGGGGATTTACAATTAGGATTTTGGGAAAGGAAACTTGGGATAGAGGATTAGTGAATTTAGGGGGTAGGGGAACTTAGGGAACAATGAAATCAAGGGACAAATGGGAGAAGGGAGTGATGGAGGAATGATAGACTTGGTAGCAAAATAGTTAATCAAACCCTAGGCAGCAAGTTTCTTGGAATTTCAAATGGTATAGTTTGATTTTTTAAACAATTACCATTCATCAACCACCATGATATAGCACCAAACTTGGATAAAAAAACAATGATGGAGGCTCTACCTACTTGTCACAAGGCAAATCTATGTGATTTTTGGCGATTTGGGGCAAGTTATATCAGTTTCGGGCTCTCTGGCTGTGTGCACCGCGCATCCAGCCCAATGTGTCGTGCCCCACTTATGCGCCGCACCCTTGCAAATTAACAAAGGATTCTGAGGCCGAGTGCGCCGCAGCTGGTGAGTGCACCGCGCCTCCTGCTCAGTGCGCCGCACCGAGCAACTTAGTGCGTTTTTCACCCAAACTTTGTCACTTGCTCACCAAAATCGCTTGGCCTTTCTTCTAGTTTGCAAATGAACTTTTCAAATGAAGGAATAACTTATAAACAAAGAGCTTTTGAAATTTTGGCTCATGAAACCCACTTTCATAATGTTTTGGATTTGACTTTATTTTTAAACTCTGTTTTTTTGGACTTCTCACTTCTTTTTAGCTTTGCAATGAACCAAATGACCTGAGCTTTGCTTATTTTTCAGGTGTTGGAGCTTTTTTGGGCCAAGGAAAGAAACCATGGTGTAGATGAAGGCATTTATAATGAAGAAACAAAATTTTCATGATTTTTGTACAATAAAAGCTAAATACTCTGTTTTTTCCTCAAAACAGAGTTTTGAGGAAAAACACAATTTCGAACACTTGGCGATGAAATTTATTGATGTTGAAACCTCCTCATGGCCTACTGGTTGCTTATTAGACACTTTGACACATTTTTTGACAAAACCATAATGAAACCCTAAACCTATTTGGCAATGAAACCCTAAAAAGACCTTTACAACTTTTAATACAAAAAGAGGTCTGTATATGCTTTTTGATGAGCAAACATGAACCAGTAGGTAAATGACATGAGGGAAACTGTAGGAAAGCCACTATCGTCAAATGATCCATGTGCCTAATGGAATGCAGATGACTGAGCGGGACAACTTATATGAAATGCAACAAGAGGATTTGATCTCTGACGGAGGGATGAAGATATCGACACTAATAGCAGCAACGATGTGCTAGAAGAGCACTTACCTTGGGAAAATTGCATGTTGTTGTTGACATGCAAACATGGACGATGAGATACAAAGGAGCCTCGCTTCACTTTCCTAAGATGATTAAGGCCAATGCGTTCAAGCTGAAGGCAAGTATCCGGAGTCAGATCCGAAACTATGAAGAGCTCCCACATCTCATCACTAGTATATAGGCTTCCCATGCACGTGTATTCAAGAGTATGGATGTTGTGGTGCATGCACATGCAACACCATCTATTGGGACCCTCACCCAGGTGAAGACAAAGGCACAGGTCCAACTAGAGCTTGATTCGTACTTTGATGAGTTGATGTGCATTTCCACCATCCCAGAATTTGCCATCAGTGCAGACATCATGGACAAGTATGTTTCTGGTCCGGTCGCATTGAAGACAATGATGTGAATTCTTTTAGATGAGTTGGACATAGGAGCCTGAGCATTGTACCCAGATGTTATGGAGGCAAGAGTCAAGTTCTAGAAAGATGTCACCTTGGAGCACATGGACACATCACGGACTACCAATCTTGGCACCAATATGTTACTGTTGATCATCGCGAGGATGTTGAAGAGTTGGTTATCTCAGTCATAGTGATGTCTAGCAAGGCTTGCTTAAGCCATTTTGTTTCACATGGGTACATGTGCATTATAATGTAATGTCTTGTTAAGTGTAAGTCAAGTGTCAATAGTTGGACGTAACAGTCATAGAGTAGATGAAGAGTCATGAGGGTAGATGAACAGTTAGAAAGGGTAATGTCAAGGGTCACCCCACCCTTTGCTATAAATAATCCCTCATAACTCATTGTAAAGGCTTTTGGTCAGCCAAGCTTCTGATAAGTCTATCTTGGAGAGAGCTTGGACAATATTGTAACAAGCCTTGGCTTCTCCACTGTGCAGAGTTAGTACATCTCTTTGGAGGAACATGCGGTTGTGGCTGTAATGTTCCGTTGTCGGAACTAGTGGTTGGACATGGATGTATTGTATGACTAGAACTTACACTTCTTAATATAACAAGAGCTAACATGTTTCATGCATATGTTGTATTGTATTCTATGGTATCTGGTTTACTCTAAATGATATATGTATATGTTTACTTATGCATGCATGTCTAGCTATCTGTGTATGCATGTATGAATCTTTCTGAAATGTGTTGTTGGTTTAACCATCACTTTGGATTGCTAACTAACTTGCCTTCCATGTTGTGATGCATATTTTCTCGTATGTTCCCTTCTTAATTGTGTGCTATCACAGGTTTCCAAGGGGTGCACTCATCTCAACCCCTGTGTGTTAGAACCCCTCATCCACCTTCCTTCACTCACTGCAGCTATCACACCCTTGCTACCAACAGAGTTATCTTACTTTCATCTATGCGAAATCGTGGTTAAGGCATTACCATACGAACCACTACTAGGACTCCTACACCAAACGGTCTAAGGTCTAATTGGGACTTCTTACTAGGGAGATCCCCTGACATGTTGGCAGGTCCAGCACCGTCAACACTGTTGCAATTCTCCAAAGTCCGTGACCCTTGACAATGTCAACTAGCTTGATATCGAGATCATATTGTTGTGTTCCTATCATCTAGTTCACACGTCTTTCAACCAAATCTTGTTTAACAAGAAACGATATGACTGTTGGGTGTGGCACAAAGACTATGCAATGGTTTTTCAATAGGTAGGGTCTGAAGTGTTTCACTGCCTTGTATACAATGTATGCTTGTTTATCCAAGGTAGGATAGTTGAACTTGAGTCCCTGCATGCTCACACTCATGAAGGAGATGGGACATTATTTGTTCAACTCATCCTTCTAGGTGAGCACCGCAATGAGTGAGTTATTGGAAGTGAAAGTATAAAGCAAGAATTGTTTTTTGAAATCTAGGTTATATAGTGTAGGTGCATCTGCTATCGCCTGCTTGATACAGGTGAATGTGTTTTTTTCCTTATTTCCCCAAATGACAATTGTATCCTTCTTGATTATATCTTGTTTAGGTTTGACAATCTACACATAATCTGAGATGAAATTCTGGATGAAGTTGATCTTCCCTAAGAAGGACTTCATAGCTTCGTTGTTCACTTGGTAAGGAATTTGCGTGATAGTCCCAACTCATTTTGAATCAACCTTGATCCCACTCTTGGTGATGATATGACCAAGGAGGTTCACCTCAGTCACCACAAAGATTCCTTTCTTGGGATTCAAGTATTTCTTGTACTTGTGAAATCACTCAAATATCTTCTTAAGATGGCGTAGGTGGTCTGGCCATTTTTTGGAAAGTACTGTCACATTATCAAGGTAAACCACCACGCTTTTTCCAATGAGCCCACTGAAAAGTAGCGCCTATGTTTACTAGCCCAAATTGAATTCTTTGATAAGTGAACGTACCCCACTTGATACGGAGTGTAGTTTTAAGTATGTCAGGTTCTACTACCAGAACCTGGTTATATTCGAAAATATTGTCTAGCATAAAAAGAAATTTCTGCTCTAGATATTGTCTACAAAATGTGCTCCATAGACAACATAGGGTAATAATCTTTGTCCAAGGCCTGATTCATATTTCGGAAATCAATGCACAGGCAGATCTCCCTGGACTTCTTCTTTATAGGAAATAAGTTTGAAAACCAAGTAGAATGATGAACATTGTAAATGATCTGAGCATCCCGCAACTTAGTCAATTCTTTCTCTATGAGGGGTTCAAGTGATGGATGGAATTTCTGAGCTTCTGCTGAAATGGCTCGACCCCTATTTTGATCAAAATGATGTGTTGGATTATTCGTGTGTCATATTTTTTCAAGTCATCATATGTCCATGTGAATACATCACGGTACTGTCTAAATAGGCGGACAAAGGTTTGTCGCTCTTTCGATGTGCAATATGTACTAAGATTTACGAACTTTGGATCTTTGTTTGTTCCCAATTTAATTTATTTGTGCATCAATGTGGAACTATGATTTTTAGTGTTCTTGGGCCCTTTGAAGTAGTTCTACAAGTCATATAGCTTCTCGAATGAAACCACACCCTTGTAGATGAGGTTTCCTTTACTGTCATCAGCCGTGTCTTGTAGAGACTTCTAATGCATGTCTTCATTTATCGTTGTGTTCTTGAAGACATCAACATTGGCCATGAAATGCAGTATCTATTCATCATCATCAAAAACATGCAAATTAGTTATGTTTTCAGGGATATATGGCTTATACAAAATTTCAATAGTAAATCTATCCCTAAGGGGTGTCATCCTAGCAGCTGCATATGCAACATTCTTGGTACAGAAATGATATTGAAAGCTTGGAAATTAGAGACAAGTCTCCATACTTCTTGTTGGTAACTCTTAAGATGAGGTGAGACATAGTGTATGGTGTTACGTACCTATCATACCACAATCTTTGAATCACCTACCATTTTCATCATAGCAACGTTGAGGCTGAGGGCTTTCTGTAAACCCAAGATGAGTGCTTCATCTTCGGTAGTATTGTTCATGCACTTGAAATCCAAGCAGCTTGAGACTAAGTGTTTCCTTTGTCTTGGGTCTATCAAAACACATCTGAATCTAGAGCCATCATATGTTTTGGATCCATCGAAATACAAGGCCCACAAGTCACTGTACAAGGACCACTTGTTGCACTAGTATTGCTAACACTACTACTACTACTATTACAATGTACTGTACAGGTTTCATTTCCACTAGTTGGGCAAGGAAGGAGAACCAGCTGTGTATCTGGTGGGGTGGGGCTTGGCTGTGCAAGATAACACCCCAACTGCATTTCCAGAAAGCAATTTCCAAACAGAGGTTTTTCGAAAGACAACAATTCATTTTGATCATCCAATGGAGTGATATTATGTTTCATACATCTCTCCAACAACCATCGGATTTGGTTGTTTTTTCCCTAGTACTGAAACCATAAGTGTGACCAGTTTGTAGTGGAATATCCTTGCAACTTGTTGGACCAGTCTTTATTGAACAATAATCCATATGCTTTCGAGATGTCCATGATCACAATGTTAATGCACTAGTGAACTCGTTCGTCAGATGATAACTGGATGATCACATCTCGGAGTTCACTAATGGAGGGTACACATGTTTGGTCAAGTTGGATGATCTAAGAAATTGTACTACTCCATTGCGCATTGATCTATTTAGCGATGGAGCATGGCATGACATTGACCGATGCAACAAATCAACCAAACAGTTGTGGAAATTGAAGTTGAATATTTCAAATGATAACAAAAATGGTGAGCAAAGTGAGTTTTCTTCTTCCATGTGAAGTGCATTGAGTACAGATGTGAGTGATCTGGGAGAATTTCTTGGTCCCTTCCTAGAAGAGGTCAACATTTTTTGTGGAGGTTTGGCCCAGTGCACGCAAAAGAATCTCCCTCTGACCCGTGAGCTTGGTTAACTCATATAGAGAAATGTTTGCATGGGTCTTCTTCATATCTTCAACAATATTGTAATCCAAAGCAGGAATACTCACCAAGTTGTCCGGGGGAAGGCTTGTGTTTGTACTGTCTAGTGGAGTGTTTTGGAGTTTGTTGCTCATGGATGTATCTTTTGTTGTAGTTGTCCTATCGGACTTGATTTCTATTTTTAGCTTTGAGAATGCTTGTGGATTTACTGTTCTGAGAAGTTGTTTGAATTTTTCTTTCAGTATCTCAATCACATTGGGAGCCCCTTGACTTCTCAAGTTGTATCGACTGTTCTGCTCCGAGGGATCCTTCCCGGCATTTGTTTTCTTCTAGGCAGCATTAAAACATTGATACATGTTAACTACGTGCCAAAAACTTGGAGCTTCATCGGATTCAACATCCTCTTCTTCATCTTCATCTTCTGGTTGAACCTGCTCACTAGATTTAAAATGATCATTAATCCTTGAAGCCGTAGTGCCCATAACTCAATTCCATTATGGACAAAACTTCTCTAAATGTCGTTATTTTTGGATCGCGAAGAAGTTATCCTTCACAATTTGATCCACTTGGCACACAACATTGGAGCTTTGCGTAGATTTAGATGGGTGACTACTGCTGCTACCTAATGTCACATTCTTCCTCTGTGCAAATCTAGGAGGTCTGCTGCTCACTGTTGTCTCGGTCATCCATTGCTTAAGTTTGTCTACTTCAGTTGTCAAGGACTTGAGGAGATGAGTAAGGGTCTCAATTTGACTTGCTTCCTTTTCCTTTACCTTACTCACAACAGTCTGAGACCTCTTGCCCATGTCTTTGGAGTCCTTAGTTGGTTCATCATCTACAATGACTCCAATTGTGCGTAGGTCTTTCTCCACATCAATTACTTCTTGGAAATTTTCTAAAAGTGTTGGTTTCATAGCTCGCTTAACGAACTATGGAATACTAATGGCGGCCTTCCTTCTAGAACTAGAAATGTTGACAGTGCTAGACCCACCAACATTAAGGGGATCTCCCTAGTATGAAGTCCCAACTAGACCTCACACTGTTTGGTGTAGGAGTCCCATCCGATACGATGGCCCGGTTTCCATTATCTTAGAGATTTTCCTTAACTCTTTTTGTTCAACACATGAGAGTGTTATGCTTGTAACTTCAAGAAAGCGAGGTGAGCATGCCTAGTGAGTGTGTAATGTAACTTTGTGTCTGGGTTCTCTTACTGAAAGGGATAGGGTTAAAGTGAGCTTATAAATGACAGGTAGTAGTACCACTCAAGGAGAGACACACGCGAAAAACAACAAGGGTTTATCCAACATCCAACAGAATAGTCCACAGTGGATGCGGTAGTCATGAAAACAAAATTTCAAGGGAAAACATGTACACCATCCAACGGAGTAGTCCACATGGGGGTGATGGTCGTTAAAACCAAGAAAACACAAGGATGGTTTGTCTAATGTCCGATGGAGTAGTCCACACGGATGAGACAACAGTGATAAACAATTCAACACATCTTCAACAATGTAAGTACTAAAATAACCAAAGTAGTTCAACTATCTTTATACAGGTTAAGCAAACATGCACTACTAACATTTAAAGAATAATATTACAAATGGATACAAAACATGTGTGAAAACATGCTAGCCTGAGACAAGCTTCTAAATTAAGAAAATTTTCCAAGACACATCTGTACATGATACATCACTAGCCATAGTAGTGGGACATTGGAGCCACTCCTTGCTCCTCAAAGAAAATACTACATAATCTCAAGGCTATGTGGGAGGCCAAGGTAAAAATTCATTTGCTCATACAATGAGGGGGTATATATAGCCAACGCGGATAACTGACCCTTGTGACTCTTCAACTTCCCTCATGACTATTTCACTTCCTACAAATTTTCAACTGATGTGAATCTTCAACTTCATATATGTGTCTCTTGGACTTTCACATTACATCACATTTGATTACAAGAAGTATGGCCCATAGTAGTGATGTGGTTGAGGCAACTCATGGCATAACTCGACATGACACTGTTGACATGAACTGGCAGATTGTGGTGTCCGTGTCGAGCTGTTATGTTGTTGAGTGATGGGTGTGCTCTCAGTGTATTATGTCTTCACCTCGGATGGCAAAGTACGCAGGTTCTTTGATGGACTTGGTCTTTTCTTGATGGCGTGACTGTATGTGTCCCTTTCGCTTATTCTTGATGTGCTTTGTACGTTTGTTCAACTTCGAGAAAGTCTTCTAGCATGCACTTATTCTTCATCCCATTCATCATCACATCATGTTTCAATGATGTAACTGTTCCTACAATCACTCATGACAAGACAACATCAAATCCAAAAATCTCATAGTCTAACATGATGCATTGTTTTTCATTTCGGGTGCACTTGACTGGGAGGGAGGACAAGACATTGAAACTGCATAGAGCACAACTCAAGCCAGGATGTGAGGCTCCGAAGAACTGTCAAGAAAAACTATGCAGATGTCACTGGGAGGCAAATTTGTGTAATCTAGGACAACAACGACAGCTGCAAGGTAGAACCCAGTTGGGCAGAACTATGCAACTTCGGGGAGGACAACAAGGAAGGGTGTCGGGAGTAACTATTGGGAAATTCTTGCGTATTTTTTAGGATGAGGCTAACTGGGAATCTGCACAATTTCTTCGAGGAAAATAGAGTAGGAAATAGGAGACATTGGAAAATATTTCTGTGCAGTTTTCCAGAGCAAGGTTGTATTAGGCTACAGGGATTTTCTGGTCAAAACTACGCGTTTATGAGAGACAGTGTCAAACAGGTAGTTGTTACATAGTTTCTGAGATGAGTCCATCGTGTGGCAATGAAGAGATTTCTAGTCAAAACTGCACAATTTTCAAAGGGAGAATAGGGAAAGCCAACAAAGGGCCTTCTAGTCAAGTCTACACAATTCCCAAAGGGCGAGTAGGGCAAGCCAACAAGGGGTCTGGCAGTCAAATATGTACTGACAAGAAACAAAGGCCCGACTCACATGATTGCGCAGTTTCTGCAGACAATGTAGGGCAGGTAGTTGGGCAACTTTTGTGCAATTTTGGGGAGGAGTGCAGCCCCAAGTCACATTGCATTTTAGGTTTTCCAATAGACCAGAGGGAGACTTGATGAGTGATCTTGCGAGAAGCTAAAATTTGATCGAACTTGGGGACAACTTCTCTATAGTTTCGAGAGACAGATGGCTTTCTCACTTCCAGTATTGCACAGTGCAGGCCCCCCTAGAGGACAATCTCAAGCTCTATGTAGTTTTGGGTAGCAGAGCAGGGTCACTGAGAGCTACGACTAAGCAGTGCAGCTCAGTTAGGGTCTGGTTGAAGGAGGGTTTTCTGGTGAACAAATTTTTAGGAAAAATGGCTAAGTTTGAAAGCAAGTGAACTTATGGATACATGACATTGTGATGACAAACTTATCATGAATCGATGACAAGACACCTCAAACCAAAAGACAACATGTGCTCAATGAGACTAACTTTAAGGTTACGAGTGACAAGTGCGACACTTGAGATAGATCTTTGAATAATCGCGACGACACTTGCATGATAATGCTTGAAAATTTGTGTGTGTGTACGACCGATGTTCATAGGGAAAAAAAAAACTCATGCACACAAAAATAAACCTTCAAAATTTATAGAACAAAATCGCAAGCATAACATAGAAATCAACATGCCAAAAGACAATGGGTGATCGATCAAGCAAAAAGGGTGTAAAGACTCGACAAGAGCCCATGGAATGAGCCTGAGTGTTTACGACAATCAGGGGAAAAAACAAGGAAGGCTCTGAAATTTGGATGCAGGCCAAAATTTTGGAGGGTGTTGTAGTTGCTACAACACCACTCTGATTCTTCCATAGGTTCAATGATTCCATCTGCTATCATTTTGTCAAGTTCTATCTTCACTTTTTCGTTGTACTTTGGATTCAGTTTATAAGGCCTTTTCTTAACTAGATTTGCATCAGCCTTTAGTGGAATCTTCGTAACTCCTAAATCTCCTACTATGCCCTTCATATCTGAAAACTTAACTCTTGGTATTCATGTAGAAGATCTGTCACTTTGCTGATTGTTTCTTCATCCCAATAATCTCCTATTATTGAAAACTTCTTCTCCTCTTCTGATCCTATATTTACCTTCTTTGTCTTCAATGGATTTGTTATATTAGGCATTTCAAACTCAATCCCATTCAATTCAAGGTAGCCTTCAAATTCTACTATGTCAATATTGTGAGGGTCTTCATCTTCTCTTGTAGTGATCTTGTAGCATTCCAATACATTCTATAGCTACGCATCCCAATTAGGTTGCTAAGTGAGTGGAATTTCGTTCTCAAAAATATTCTTTTTAACTATGTAAAGGGATGAATCTATATATGGACAATCATCTTCAAAGCTAAATTTCAATATAAACCCATCAACCATCTCTGCCCAGTTTGCAGTACCATGTCAAAGTTTTGTTTCCAGGTACCAGTTTGAGGAATTGTCTCTAATGTATGGATGAACCCATGCACCTATTCTTCTCGTGGAATCTCCTTCCATGCTATCATGCAAAGCTGGATGTGCTCTCTAGGATCAGCTTGACCATCATACTTATCTGCCAATTCTATTTCTACCTGATCAAATCTTATCCTTATCAACCTTTGACATTCTTTCCAAGTTCCTATATTCTTCTTATGTGTACCTCACCATCTAGTAGGAGCAACTCTTAGGGATATATCCAGAGATAAAAATGTTTGACACTTTGGTACTTGTTCTTGTTGGGAATGGGTCCCCTATGGTCAATTTTGGGGTTAAAAGCTCAGGTTTTGGGGCAAAAAGCCCAAGCTTTGGGGTAGGAAGGTAAAGTCTCTGCATTTTTTGGTCGTGGAGCGTGAGGATGTAAAGAGTATAAAGGGTTTCTACCCTTAGTTTATGTAACTTGTGTCAGCTTTAAGAGATCCACCCATGGTCTGCAGACCATGGGATTATATAAAAAGGGAAGTCTTAGAAGAGTCTAAGGTATTTTTTGGAGTTCAGTTTCGTTGAGTCTTGATATGCTTTGGGTCTGTGGGAGCTCAGAGCGAAGAGTCTTAGAGTTGGAAAGAGGCTTCGCAACTTCATGCGCAGAGGCCTAAGGTGGAAGTCCGCAATTGAGTGCACGAACCCCTGCAGTTGTGTGCGCAGGACGGTTAGAGTCTGTAAATAAGATATGAAGCATAAATAAAGAGAATTATTCTGGAATTATCTATGTATGATATGTTTTACTTCTGCATATGGTTATGTTATGATGAATACTGGGTTTATGTTTTAATGTTGTATTGATGCGCAAATCCATATGTTTTTCTTTGTTATATGAACGCAAGTAAGAATATTTGTTTACGTGAAAATCATCTTGACGCATGTGAAGTTATTCAATACTTAAGCTAATCTAGGTAAAAACACAAGTAAAAAGTAATTATAGAGGCGCGTAAGTGTCTGGTCCGCCTATCTAGGGTACGCGAAGGAAGATCATAGACCTTCACTGAGGTTTGGAGGACGAATAAGAGAAGTATATCGATAAGCCCTAAAGGCTTATCGACTCGCGGGAAGAGGGCTTAGGGTAATAACAACATTACTACCATGTCTAGGTGCGGAAACATGGTTCCTGCATCCCCTAATATTGCTTCGGGTGAGACTTCATTCTGCGCTCCGCGAATTGATGCCAAAAGGGCCAATAGTGTAGGGATTTTCTTGGCTAATTAACACTGAACCTGAGTCAGGGCCTATCAAGCCAACAAATGGTTATGTTACTGGGATCGAGATCTACATAAAGAGATGTGTGATGTCACATCACTAGAATCCAACAAAGAAGGAAATCGAAGACTGGTTGGATAGAAAGATCCATGAATTTGCGTGCAAGAAAATAGGAATCCACTATTAACGAAAGAATAGTGGTTGGATAGATATATGTACACATAGATACAAAAAATCTTCTTTTGTTCCTTCCCAGTTGAATTATACAAGTGGAGCACGAAATTAGCAGATGGCCAAGGAAGGTGGAGACTTGATGGTGTGATAGTTTGGACCCCGAAGTTAGTGTGGAGATTGGAAGCCTTTGAGGATAAGATCGTACGCACTGTTGATCATTAGCTCGATCATATCATAGGAGGGTTCATGACAGAGTTCATGATTAATACTTTGGTCAATTACAGTGAAGCAGAGTGCTACTTCTTCAAGTGGCGATGAGGTAAGTATTTAAGGTATTTAAATACTTGGATTAATATGCTCTTATGTGAAAACGGGTTATGCAGCTACCTTGATGTTTGGAGCTACGCAAAGTGGAAAGACCTTCAGGAATAGAGGAAAAACAAGCCTTGAATATAGCCCATTGATTGGACCTCCTCTGAGTGACGATGAGGAAGCAACATAGTCTTCTCTACAGAGAATTGTTCAACTGATAAGACAAGGGTTCCCGTGAATATTCCATCCACCCACACCACCTCCATATTCACCTCCATCGCATATGCCATCAACCACACCACCACCACCTCCACCACCATCCAATATGGAAAATTCAGTAAAATTGTCTGTGTTCAACGGGTCGGGAAGTGAGGACCCGAACCAATTTTGGTTCATCGCAAACGCTGTATGGGAAGCTCAGGGTATTGCATATGATCAAATGAAGAAAGCAACATTGGTTACTTCTTTGTAGGAATGTGCGTTAACATGGTACATTAAGTACTGCACTAATAATCCGATGGCTGCATTAGCAGATATTCAGACCATGTTGAATAAGGAATTCAACAAGCCCAAATCTGAAGCTCAATCAATTGTGGGATTAAAGGAGATCATGATGAATCTTGGTGAGACACCTTGGGATTTGGATCAGAGATTAAAGTGCGCAATCCATAAATACAACATGAATCTTACGGATGGAAAGAACCACGAATGGTTAGTGGATTCGCTCCTCCCTCATCTAAGGGTTGCTTTGTCACAACAAAATATTGGAACCCAAGCAAAAGCCCTGGAGATTGCAATGAGATTGCACGAGACATCGATGCAGGATGTTAATTTAGGGGTTCAGCAAATTCACGCATGGTTGTAGAACCTGTTCCTAGAATTTCAGAGTCTGAAGAAAGATAGAACAGCTCGGCCAGAGGTGCATGAAGAAGTATGGTGCCTAAAGTGCAAAAGTTAGGGGCATGAAAAAGATCATTGTCCAGTCTTCGTGAATTATGTTGCAGCAAGGGGACCAATGCCTCTGAGGTCAAAATCTCAAGAAGAGCCAAGTACAGGGCCCATGCTATGGTGTTATATCTATCAGGTAGCTTGAAAACATGCGACAGACAATTGCCATTTGTTGCAGAAATTTATACATACACCGCAACAACTCTTCTGTAACTTCTGTCAATCGGTAGGTCATGATAAGCGTAATTTATGTAGTTGTGAGCTAATGATGGATAGAAAGTATGAATATAGAGTGTATGTAGAAACTCAACCTCTGGACCGAGGCGTTGGGGGAGAATGAGGCAAATATCAGGGGCATGGACAAGGCCGAGGTGGAGGAGGATTTGATAAAGGTCGGGGACAGGTCATTTGTTACAACTGTGGAGGACCGGGACACTATGCGCGAGACTGCCTGAACCCGACACATATTTCATGTTGATATTGTACTCAGTTTGACCATGCGATAGAGGATTACATTTTATTATTAGCTAAGATATGCCAAAATGGGGCTCAACCTCAACAGCCAACTCAGAACCTGCAAATGATGAGGGTTGAGCCTCACAAGGGAGATCCTAAAGTAAATATTGTGCTGCAGAGTTGAATGAAAACTGGAAAAGATAAGGGGAAGAAGCCTAAAGAAGGTGAATGGGTCCGCAAAGTGTTAGAAAAGGAGATCAGGTTTGATCTAGAGCATGCAAAAGAAACATTTATGGAAGCAAAGAAAAGCTTTGCTAAGGCCTCTACATTAGGAAGTCAGGATAATCCAGCTGAAAAAATGGACCCTTCCATGCTTACTAATTTCTTGGAACCCTGTATGAAGCTGTTGTGTGATAGCAAGGTTGTGAAAGGACTACATGAGCTAATAAATAAGTGCGTCAGAAAAGAAAATGCTCGTGACAGACCGCACGTATTCAGGAAGATTGGTAAGCATAAGGCGAGAATGGGGCATGAGATGAGGCTGACTATATAGATAGGTGAATATGAGATGGATCTAGCTATTTTAGACTTGGGGTTGGATGCAAATATTTTTCCTAAATAGACATGGGAGAGGATGGGGTGACGTGCACTGTAGTGGTCTCTGATTTAGTTAAGAATATCAAATCAGTAGAAAATCATCTCCATGGGAAGATTGCAAGGAGTGACAGTTGATATTGAGGGTGTAAGTGCATTGACTGATTTTGAAGTGATAGAGATTATGGATAATAACATAAATCTCTCTGTGTAGTAGTGCCCCTAGACCCTACAGAAGGATTGCGCTATATTGAACTGGTTTGTGATTATGAAAGCGATGATGATTTGGACTAGATTTATAATATAATGACACAAGATAAGGATTGGGTGAATACGATAGCAGATGGGTGCATTTCTTGGGACTGCAAAAGTTCTTGTACATCAGATTCATATGAGGAGTTGGAGCACTCGCAGAATCAACTGTATGAAGTATCTACATTGCATTGTAATATGATGACCAAGTCATTGCACTGTGTATTGTCAGAGGTAAGAAATATGCCTTACAATGATGGTTTAGCTTATGTCGATAACTTTTTGGATGCATTCGAAAGGGAAGTTCCAGAGAAGCATCGCTTCCAGGCCTTGGATTGGGTGTTGTTCACTATGCCTATGAGATGGTGGGGTACGCATAAAGGCAGTTTTGATGATTGGCGCGTGTACAAAAAGATGATGAGATTTCAGTTTGGTCACCCACAAGTACAACTAACAGAGAAATATGATGGAAGGAATGACCCGCACGATCACTTGGCCAAATGAACTAAGGTTTATGGAGCGAAGCCTTAGCCTGAATGGGTGCATCTGTTTTGTCATACTTTAGATGTAATACCGATGAAATTGTACTTGGAAATAGAGCTTCGCCATGGCATTGAAGAATGGGATGTTTTGAAATAGGGATTCTTGATGACGTTTAGCTTTGAGGATGGGTTTGAAAGTATTAACGAGGCATTGCAGGAAGTAAAGGCATCAATGTTCAGAGTACCACAGGATCCCTTGGAGTTAATTCAACCAGATTGGACCACCCAGTTGAGCCACGTGTTGGAGTGTTACAATGTAACTGTCAAAGAAGAGGATGAGGACCCAAGGAACATTAATATCCCAGAGACTTAAGGTCAACGCAAAGTTGAGGGACCGCAAATTGAAAATCCCGATATCACCGTGCCACTAAAAACAAGACAAGTAAACATTGGAACAGAGGTGGAGCCAAAGTTTGCAAATATTTGGGACTACTGGGATGATGCACCAGTAGATAATGTCGCTGAATTGCTCCAAGAATACCAGGACTTGGTCCCTACGAAGTTCTCAGACCTAAAGGGGATAATATGGGACCTGGGAGTTATGAAAATTACGTTGAAACCAAACATGAAGCTGATCAAGCAGAGGCCTTATCGCCTCAATTAGAATTGGATAAAATGCTTGTGGCAGGCATTATTGAACCAGTAGATGAGTTTGATTGGGTGAGCCCAATAGTAGTTCAGGAAAAGAAGTAGAAGGATGAAATAAGGATATGTGTAGATCTCAGGAAGTTGAATGTTGCTTGTGTACATGATCCCTTTCTAACTCCGTTCGCTGATGAAGTGCTGGATAATGTGGGAGGATAAGAGGAATATTCATTCATGGATGGGTTCTTGAGGTACCATTAGATCAAGATCACGTCGGAGGATAGAAGTAAGATGACCTTCGCCACAGATTGGGGGCACTTCTAGTATACTGTAATGCCTTTTGGTTGAAGAACACGTCGACGATCTTTTCGCGCGTGGTCATCATAGCATTTAAGGACTTCATTCACAAGTTTCTGGAGGTATACTTTGACGATTGGATGGTGTTTGGGTTGGTGAAACACCGTGTAGCCAATCTACAATTGATGTTGGATACATGTCGAAGGTATCAGATCACGCTCAATTTGAAAAAATGTTTGTTTGTGTTCCTCTTGGAATCTTGTTGGAACATGTGGTGTGAAAACAAGGATTAATGGTCAACCCAGCTAAGATAGAAGTTATAATTAATTTAAAGGCACCAATAAGTCTAATACAGCTACGCGCAACGTTGGGGCATACGGGATACTATAGAAATTTCATTAAGAGTTATGCCTAGATTACTACACCGATGGAAAAGTTGTTAAAGAAGGATGCTACATTCTGTTGGAATGAAGAATGTTAGCAAATCTTTGATGTTTTAAAGGAAAAGATGGTCACCATGCTAATCCTAGTCTTCCTGGATTGGAAGAAGGAATTTCATATGCATGTGGACGTGTCATGTATTGCGCTCGGGGTAGTGCTGACATAGGTTGGTGAAGGAGAGTTGGATCACCCTATAGTGTTTTCAAGTAGAAAGTTGTCTAAAGATGAGAAGAATTATTCAACAATAGAGCGCGAAGGTTTGGCCATGTGCACTCCAAAATTTTAGACACTACTTGCTAGGTGGACACTTTGACATGTACATAGATCATTTTGCATTGAAGTACTTGGTTAACAAGCCTGTGTTGGGGGGGAGGATATGCAAATGGATGCTACTATTTCAGGAATATGATTTTGAAGTTATTGTGAAGCCATGATGATTGATAATGTCAGACTGGATCATCTGTTGCACATTGAAACAGGAGAGGAGCACACTAATTTGGAGGAAGGACTGCCTGACATGCAGCTCTTTGTAGTGTGTGTCACGGACAATCACTTTGCATATATCATACACTTCCTAACAACGGGGAAAACTCCAGAGGGGTATACTAGTCAGCAAAAGGAGTTGGTGGTACGCGCGACAAACTTTTCTGTCATTTCAAGGCACTTATATAAAATGGGGTCGAATGAAATATTGTGATGTTATGTGCCTAAGTTTGAACAAAGCAGTATCCTCGCTGAAGCCCATGGAGTAGCTGCGGGAGGAAATTATGCAAGAAAAACAACATCGCAGAAGATTTTACGCGCTGGGTTATGGTGGCCGATGCTTCATAAGTATTCCAAAGCTTATTGTAAGGCATGTGATGCATGTTAGAGGATGGGCAGGCCATCGCAGAGGGATGAGCTACCTCTAAATACACAACTTTCATTACAACCATTTGAGAAGTTGGTGATTGATTTTATGGGACGACCAATTCAGCCTCCAGAAAGAAGACAAGTGCATATTACATCATCATTGCGACGAAGTATTTGACTAGATGGGAAGAGGCGTGACTTGTGAAGGACTATACTAGAGCAACATCAGAAAAGTTCATGTTTGAGTATGTACTAAGTAGGCTTGCTTGCTTGAAGATTTTGATGAGCGATGATGGTACTCATTTCCTTAATGAGATGATCATCGCATTGATGGAGGAATTCCAAGTTTATCACGAAAAGAGTACGCCGTATCACCCACAGGCTAATGGGATGGTTGAAGAATTTAATAAGATATTGGAAACCGCACTGATGAAGGTCTGCAACACACAAATAAATGATTGGGATGTGCATGTACCTGTGGTGCTATGGGATTACAGGACAACTTGCAAAAATCTAACTCGACAAATGCCTTTTAGGTTGGTTTATGGCGTAGAAGTTGTGATGCCGATGGAGGAATTGTACCTAGTGTGCACATAGCAACATTTAGAGGAATGGCAGATCGCGAAGCCCTGGAAGAAAGGCTCGCGCAACTAACAGAGCTAGAAGAGGATATATTTTTGGTTGGATTCCATCAATAAGTTCAAAAGAAGCGCGAAAAGGCATGGCACGATCGGCACATCAAACTGTGCACCTTCAAGGTAAATGATTTAGTGTTATTATATGACAGAAAGTTTGATAAATTTCCAGGAAATTTTCAAAGGAATTGGCTGGGGCCCTATGTCATCAAGGAGATTATTAATGGTGGAGAAGTTCAACTGGTGAAGTTGAATGGAGAGCTATTTCTAGGGAAGGTAAATGGCAAATGATTGAAGCCATACACCGAGGATCTAGCAAGATGAATATATGGTGGAAGCATAGTCTTAGCGCTTTAGGCCACTGAAAGGAGGTATGGGACAATAAACTACACTACCCGGGTTGTAGAGTTTTGCAACTAGGGGACTGCGTGGAAAGGAGGAACGTCATAGTATCAACAGAAGCGCAAAGGGAGCTGCACTATAGGAAGAGAGACCGTGCAGGGTAGCTAAAAAGTGACTATTATGGTCACAATTCATGATTTTACAGTGGGAAAATGGATAAGTGGAGCGGGCAGTGTCATTTAAGTTAGATTTTAAGAGCGATATCTTTGAAAATATTTTGCTAATCTAGAATTTATGAGCATCTTTTGGGGGAAATGGTCGGATTTGAATTCGAATTTGCCTAAAATTACAGATGGCTGCCCAATGAAAAACACTTTGGATTCTGAGAATTGAGGTGTTGAGCTATCAGGTGTGCATGAACCTTGAGAATTTCCAGGCTTTGGTGGCTAGTTCAGTATTTGACAAGTTGCCTAAAGCAGCCCAGGAGCTTCTTACTAGCCTCATGTCGGCGCCCGTGGAAACTGCCATTACTAGAGGATCGATGGCATCTGAGGGAGCTGCCCTTGAGATTGCAAGTGTAGAGGTGCCCGCAGAAGTGCCAAAATTGTCGAGGTCACCCAAGTCAAGGACTATGCTGACCAGAGAGGGCCCTCAGACAAAGAAGGATAATTAGAAAGTGACACAATCGGTGTGTGAGTTGCTGAGAAAGAACTAGAAGAAAGAGAAGCCCACTGCGCAGGAGAAGGGCAAGGTCGTAGACCTAGAACCCAACGAAGACATAGAAGAAATTGATATGGGTGCAGGAGACATTGAAGTTGAGGGCGTAGACCCTATCTCAAAGCTACCATAATACGTTCCTCTGCGTCGAGGCAAGGTGAAGGTCCCGAAGGACCTAGATGGGGGCAAATTTTTACTCAACACACCGTTGCTGCCGAATAAGATCATGTTTGAAGGAACGTGCCTGGTGTGCATGCCCCATTTAGAACTTGAGGATTGGGACCTAGCAGATACTGAGCAGTTCCCCCACTTGGCGACTAATACATTTATGCACTGCGTCTTCTATAAAGACCTTGGTGTGACTGCTCTGGAGCCGCGATAGTGGATAAAAGGGGTGGATAAGGCAGTCTGTTGAACCTGCTATGGGTGCCACATTACAACCACATGCTCATAACTTTGATAATGATCAAACAGTTGTTATGCTTGGTATGTGATGGGTGCTTATGGTTAGGAGAATTGATACCAATCACAAATATGTTGATCCAAACATTTTTTTACTATCTCAGTTTTCCCATCAGATTGAGGATGATAAGATGGGCTATGAGCTAACTGAGTACTAAGATAAGAAAATAATTATGTCCAAAAATTTCCAGTGAAAATGGGATCTCTATTGCTTACAATAATATTTGGGTTTCCATGTAGATTTTGAATTGTTTCCATAAATGCAGTACAAACTGTATTGGGTTTAAATGGATGAGATAATGCACAAAAGTGTGCATACTTGGTAAGTCTGTCAACTACCACCATGATGACACTCTTTCCTTCGGACTTGGATAAACCTATGATAAAATCCATTGAAACCTCCTCCCAACGTTGAATTGGAATGGATAAAGGTTGTAATAGACCTAGGGTCTTAATTGTTTCAACTTTATTTTGTTGGCAAACCAAACATTCAGCCACAAACTTTTGAATATCAGATTTAAGGCCATCCCAAAAAAAATCCTTCTTAACCCTGTCATAAGTTTTTAAAAATCTTGAGTGCCCTCATAAGGGAGAGGCGTGCAATTCCATAGGAATATTTTGTTTGAGGTGGGAATTTTGACATAGGTATAAGCGATCTTTGTACCATAACAAATCATTTTTCCAGCTAAATATATTAGATGTACTTGGATCTTGTTGTAACTTTTGAATGAGTGCCCAAACTTATTTGTGTTGGAAATAACACTGAGAGGGGGGGGGGGGGGGGGGGTGAATCAGTATTAAAAAATCAATAATATTTTCATTTCCATTATCAGATTCATACACACTACTTCAGCTAAGGAAACCCGCGTGTATACGGAACTGTGATTAATGCAACTAGCGTATATCCAGTAAACTTATGATTCAGTTAGTTGATCTTTAATGAGTGCATCAGAACATTATTAACCATATAAACAATAAACAAGTGTTGTAAAATAGAACAAATCATCACGCATAAGAAGCACACATGAACACCATGATATAAGGTGGAAACCCAATGTGGGTTTAAACCACCTGCTGAAATCGTCTCTATCTTCCTTTTAATAAGAAACTTCTTTTTACAATTTTGTACTAGCGAAGATTCATACCAGTATGTAGGCACCCACCTGCAGAAGGCTACAACCTTCTCTCATTCTCCAGCTACTACTGGAAGGGAGCTACAACCTCCTAGCTCTTGTACTAGCTGATGTACTAGTACATAGGTGTTGACCTACAAAAGGCTACAACCTTCTCTTTTCTTCCAGGGACCACGTTTCATAAATTTTCAGACTTGATCCATCAATACAAAACAATCATTACTACAATATACCCATCAACTCTGAATCACCCTACAACTGAATCACTGAAACCCTGTCATCAACACACAGTCACCAAAACACAGAGCCGAGCACAAAACTCTGCAACAAACACTAGAACCAACAACAACCTCAAACATCAAATATCATAAAGTATATGCTACTTGACTATGTCGGACTAGCGTGTATACACTCTTTCAGCAAAGGGAACCCGCATACAAATTTGAAAATAATTACTTGTACCTTCGCTGCAATTTTCAACTTCGAATATACCCAGAACATAAGATATAAAGGATAAGACATGCGTCAGTATTCAGATCTATTCATGATCATACCATATAATGATAATGCATCTTAGTCTTCATGATCCCGATCCATCGGCCTTCATCAACCGCATAGGTGCACTCTTGGTTCAGATCTAGCAAAGCATCACAAACCCATAACCAGCATACTAGATCTCACACTTCATCAGATATTCATTACTTGAATACTTGCCACTTGGCCTAATAGTCTTCTTCTCCTTATATAGGTTTAGGCCTCTCTCAATACCATGTTCCAAAACCACGTAGGACCAATACCTTGGACCCAATACTTGGGGTCAATACCTCGGACTAAATACCATTGACCAAATACCAAAATACCATGGACCAAATACCACGAAACAAAACATAGTTTTTCGATATGTACGCACCTTTCCTTCTGTGAAAGTGCGTGTGTATGTTATACGTTCCTTTGTATATAGTGAACCTGTGTGTATACGCTACTTGGTATATAGTGAACCTGCATGTGTACACGACTTGGCATATAGTGAAACTGTGTATATACGCAACTTGGTATATAGTGAACCTGTGTATACCTTTCTTTCTTCATTCTGTGAGTTTGAATAGTGATTTGTAATCTAAGTGAGTTGACATCAAGCAAAACACTTGAGTCATACTTGTATCATAATGCCAACAATCTCCCCCTTTGGACTTGATGGCAACAACCACACCAAGTCACTCTCCCCCTTTGACATCAAGGGCAAAGGGCAGACCAAGATACTTTCTCCCTTGATATACATTATGTTGTCCATACTCCCCCTGAGTACATGATGAAATCTTTGATTGAGCTCCCCCTTTTTATATGCTAAGATGTATCAATCCATCCATGATCCTCCTCAGCACATGCTGAATCTAAACAAGACCATGATAGTCATCAGCAACTATCATACACTATAAGCATCTCTCATCAACATCATCAACCTGTAACCTGCAATATCATTCTCTTGACCAACCAACAGTAAGTAGCAAGATGTATCATTTAGCCACATAAGCATTATCACCATAATTCCAACAATTATTCGAACCATATGCTCTCCCTGAGCCTATGCCAACCAACCCATACCATGACTAAACCATATCAGACTTCTTTCCCTAAGTCTGTCCTGTTGATTTTTCTTCAGAGCTCCATATACGCGACTTTGCAGCCTCTAACTTGCATATATACACAATTTATCTTTATAATATCTGTGTATGTAAATTGGAATATTGAAGGTCTACACTTTCAGTTTCCCCTATGTCTGTTATGTCTGCTAACTGAGTTATGCCACATCTTTCTGATTCTAATTCTTTCTTCTTCAATACCTAGAATTGCGATGATGTATGATCCTTTTGCTTTGGTGTCCAAATTTTTCTCCTGGATTCCTTTACTTTATGTCCAAACTTGTTACATGCATAACATCTTACATGTTTCATATTCCTTTTATTGCAATCAATAGCTTTGTGACCAAACATATTGCAAGCAAAACAATATCCCTTAAAGTACCTGGAATGTGATGATCTTTCTGTGTGATGGTCTTGAACCATTCTTCTTCTGCATTCGGCTACAATATCTCCAAAATTATGACATACATAACATTCAACATTATTCATTTGAGGAAATAACCGACTATCACTTCCATAGTTAGGAGCAAAAGATCTTCTTTGAAGAATTTCTTTCCTTGGTTGTTGTTGGGGTTGACCACTTACTTCTTTGTTCATTTCAGATTTTGCATTAGAATTCCTTTCCTCACCCTGTGAGATAGATTCACCTCCAACAGTTTCATAAAAGCCAATACCAGTTTTGATAGTAGGGGATCTTTGACTACTAAGAATATCATCCAAAATCTTAGTACTCTCTTGAAATCAGAACAATTTATCCTTTTCTTGTAATTTACCTTTTAAGATATTTACCTCAACCTGATGTTGTTCTTCCTTTTCCAGATATTGCTTCTTTATGTTTTCTTCATCTTTTTTTCCTTCTTCCACTTGTTGCCTTAATTCGAGCACTTCATGTTCTTGTTCTTCAATATCTTCTTTACTCTGCTTCTTTGATTCTTTAAGATATTCTTTTAGAGAGAGGATCTTAGATTCAAGTCTCTGATTTGTTATGCTCTGATATTTTACTACATCCTGTAGCTGCTCCCTTACTCTGGTTACTGTCTCCAACTGATCTTTTAATTTGGTAACTTCTTCTGTTTCTACATCCTTATTTTCATATACATGAGAATTCTAATGTATTCATCACTATTGGAAGAGTCATTACTTTTATCATGAGCATAATAACTTCTATTACCTTCTTCAAACATCTTTCCTTTGCTATGAGGGCATCTAGCAGTGTAGTGACCAACTCTACCACAAGAAAAACATTTGAAAGGTAGCTTACCTTTGAACCTTCTAGATCCTCGTTGAAGATTCTTGACAAAATTTACCTCATATTCTGCTTCTGAAATGTATCCTGATTCACTGAGTTTCTCTTTTCCCTTTGCTGATACTTTAAATACGACTTCTCTCATATCTGATGGTCCTCCTTTTCTCATTTCAAAAGCAGTTAGGATTCCGTGAAGCTGAGTCATAGTGATTTTCTACAGATCCTCCTTTTCTTCTATGGTAGACACTTTGGATTCAAATTTAGCAGGCAAAGATCTCAAAACTTTCTCAACTAAGACAACTTCCTTAATTTCTTCACCCAGATTCTTCATACAATTGACAATCTCATCTATACATAAGAAGTAATTAGCTATGCTTTCATTACTATGCATCTTAAGAGTTTCATAACGTATTCTGAGAGTTTGAAGCTTAGCATGTTTTACCTGATCATCTCCTTCGTAGCTTAGAATGGTTTTTTCCCATATTTATTTGGTTGATTTGAGTTGCATGACCTTGACAAACTCTGATTTTGAAAAAATTCCCAATAAGATAGTAACAGCTTTGGCATTGAGTTCATATTGCTTTCTATCTACCGTATCTGTAGAAATTGTTGATGGATATGTAAATCCTCCTTCCACGATTCCCCAAACATCTGTTAAGCGATTGTAGATATGTTGTGGTTCTTATCTTCTAGTAGACAAAATTCCTCCCATCGAATATTGGTGGTCTGATGGATCCCTCTCTTTCTTGATTACTCATCTTGACGGATCTTCCCTCAAGCGATCAAGCTTCTTTTGAAGGACCTGCTCTGGTACTAATTGTTGGAAATAATACGAAGAGGGGGTTGGGGGGGAGGGAGTGAATCAGTATTAGAAAATCAATAATCTTTTCATTTCCATTACCAGATTCATATACGCTACCTCAGTTAAGGAAACCAACGTGTATACGCAACTGTGATTAATGCAACTAGCGTATATCCAGTAAACTTATGATTCAATTATTTGATCTTTAATGAGTGCATCAGAACATTATTAACCATATAAACAGTAAATAGGTGCAGTAAAATAGAATAGATCATCACACATAAGAAGCACACATGAACACCATGATATAAGGTGGAAACCCAATGTGGGTGAAAACCACTTGCTGAAATCGTCTCTATCTTCCTTTTAATAAGAAACTTCTTTTTACAATTTTGTATTGGCGCAGACTCATACTAGTATGTAGGCACCCACCTGTAGAAGGCTACAACCTTCTCTTGTTCTCCAGCTACTACTAGAAAGGAGCTAGAACCGCTTAGCTCTTGTACTAGCTGATGTACTAGTATGTAGGTGCTGACTTACAGAAGGCTACAACCTTCTCTTTTCTTCCAGGGACCACGTTTCATAAATTTTCAGACTAGATTCGTCAATACAAAACAATCACTACTACAATATAACCATCAACTCTGAATCACCCTACAACTGAATCTCTGCAACAACCACTAGAACCAACAACAACCTCAAATATCAAATCTCATAAAGTATACACTACTTGATTGTGTCGAACCAGCATGTAAACACTCTTTCACCAAAGGGAAGCCACGTACAGATGTTATAGCTCCAAATATCACTTTTGAGGTTTATGATGCTGCACCTATGGCCTAGGGCAACCCCTCCTTCCAGACTTGGTCCAAAATTTAAAAAACAGTGTTTTAGTCCCTATACGCGAAATTTCCCTGAGCTAAACGCGTGTATACGCGGGTATGTGTATACCCAACCCACGTATATGTCTTAAAACACTTAAAAAAAAATAAATCTCCTTAATTTTGGGTGAAGATCATGGGTTTTACCTGTTGATTACCTATTAGTGCATGTGGCCCAACTGTTCCCAACGTATTCCAAACTAAAAAACTACTTTGGGAGAAGTATAAAAAGGCTCCAATGGGAAGGCCAAAGAGAGGAGAGAAGATACAGAAAGATTACTATGCTGAGATTTCCCTGACCAGGTCTGAAGATCCTAGTGCCTTCTGCACTTCCCCAATTTTACAAGAAACCCTTGTTTCCTTGTGTGTGTTGATGTCTTCATACTACTTGAGATATCATGGAGTAAGTCATGGAAGGAGTTTGTTAAAGGCTTAAGACTGGATGAATCCGGAGGACGGTTCCGCTTGGAGCCTACGAAAGGATGAATCAGGTCAAATTATTACCTACTCTATTTGTCTATAATAAAAGAAACACATGTCTTTATTCCTGATAAAAATCTTCTTCATGTTTATGATATTCATGTTATGATTCATATATGAATGGTTGTTTAATTGCATAACTAACTACCTTTCTTTATAATATGAAGATGGTTTCTTTGTGATGTTTAGTCCATATATTGCTATACTTTCTTGAATTGATGGTTTTCCAGGTTGAAGGAGCAAAAGGAACTCCAAGAAGGGTTTGGACCTTGGAAGGATCTTCTCAAACATAGGACCTCAGGTATGCCCCTTATCGTAGAGTTTGCTTACCTTAGCATTATGGCTGTATGAAATGTGTGTTTCTTTGTATAGACAACCTCTGAACAACAGCATTGTTGTTCCTAGTTTGGGTGTATTCAAGCTAATCAGGGCTCAACTGTCTGTTTCCTTCCTATTACTGTGTGGTCTGTTCCTAAATTATAAGTTTGATCAGTTTTTTCTAGACTGTTTTTTGTTTTTTCTTGGAATCTTTTATATACACTATTTTTTCTATTTACAAAAGTGTATATACGCATATTTCCTTAAGTAAACCTACGTATATGCATGTTCCCTTAATATTACTCGCGTATACACGCAACTATGCACAAACACAGTCGCGTATATCTTATAATTTTCGAGATTTTTCAAATCCTTTTGTTTCTAGAGGTCTATCTGCTGGTCTCATTCAGTCCTGAACAGTCACTTTCTATCACAGTCTTTAGTTTTACAACAAGCATCTGATTTCAAATTCTCTCTGATTGTGAAAAGGTTGGTCTTGTTGGTTTTTCTTGTAAACGTCATTGTTTTTGCTTAAGCACACAAGATTTCTTGCTAGGAATCTTGGCTTCTCTGTGTCTTCAGGGCAGAAAGGTTGATTTCAATCTTTGTGTTGAGTTTTGTTTTGGTGACTTTTTGGTTTGCATGTTCAAACTATATCTTTATGACCATTTGCTTTTCTTGCTTTCCGAAAGTTGTTGGTTCACACTTTCTTGAAAGTTGTCTTTTCAATCTTTTGGTTTTTATCGCCAAGCTCGTCTCACTGCTTTTTTATTGTTAAGAGCATTTTGAAACACTTTTTGTTGAGTTCTCACTTGTTTTGTGTTGCAAACTCGCAAACTGTTTCATTGCCTATTCTTCGATCATAAAGTTTCAGTATTGTCTAGAGCACTTTTGAAAAGTCATTTTTTGTTTTGCTTTTGAAGGAAACTTCTTGAAACTTTGTTTTGCTTTCTTGAACTTTGTTTTGATTTAGTTTTCCTTTTTATGAGTGAAAGTGCGTTTTTGTTTGTCTTGAAACTTGCTTTTAGTGTTTGGACGAAATAAGCGTCAACAACTTATATTCTATCTAAACATTTTAAGTGGAAAATTAAAAATTGATAAACAAGTAACTTTCATTTCTTGACTTAAGAGTAGTTTTGAGTTTTGCATCAGCATGTACTTGTTGCATTAGGATAGATTTGTGCATATTTTTAGGCATTCATAGTTTTGTTAACTTTTGTGAGTGTGAAGCGTGAGTAAAAGAAAAGAAAAGAAAAAAGTTGTTGCTTTATTTGAAGTTCCTTTGAACCTAGTAGAAATTTCTTTCATCGGAAAATGAAAACAAGTTCATTTGCATGTAGTTTGGTTTTTATTAATTCCTTTTGTGTCAAAACACCACTAGTTTCACTTCCGCTTATCCCTTGACTTAAAGAACAACCCATTTAAAAACAAGCTCTAATTAAAATATACTATAACTTTTTATAATTGTCAATTTAGACACACCAATAAGTTTTAAGATATTTTAGGGCCTTGGATTAGGCGAGTGGAGAGATAACTCTCCAAGGCCATTTAAATTGTCAAACATAGGATTTTGAATAGTGAGTGAAAATCCAATAGTGTTAGGAAGACCAGGAAAGCTCTGGATCTGGGAGTTAAGCACGAGGGTCTGTGAAGACAGGGAAGAGAGATACTGCCTCTCCTACTTGTCTGAACTTACCTCACGACTATTCCGCCCAGCTTCTGCAACGAGTTGGTAACATTAGTTGCTACTCCTAGGGATCTAAACAGGTGGCTATGGAGGGGAATCTCGTGGCACCTTAGGTCAATATTGCATCACTCTCAACGGTACTACTGGAGGGCACCCTTGCGAAGCTTGGGGGCTTGCACCGGCGCAGGCTGTTGTTAGGAGGTCAGCGTAACTTCCTCTGTTACCTTCGCTGATAGGACTGGGCCATCATTATCCCAGACTATCTTCGGAAGGCCCCTTACTTCACTTTCTCGTATTTTGGTGTCTGGTCCTCATCACCTGGAGCGGAAATACTTAAAAGTTGTTTGACAGGCTGATATCTTTTAGAGACTTTATAGTATGTGCTCTGTGCTCCTAGTTGGCCTAGCTTTCAATTTTTTGAGTCTGTAGTTAGATCTTAATAAAAAATTCAAAGTGGTTGACTGATCACCTAGATGGTCTTGAAGACTTCGTGGTCTTTCACCACCAAGTTTAGAGCCTTCTCCTAGAAGGCGCAGAGGTAATACTGCCGGTGGGTTTCATCCAATGGTAGCTGACACTTCGGGGATTGGTCCTCCTCTTGGGGGCATTAGTGTTCAAGATAGACCTAGTACTTCCACAGAATAAGAGGGAAATACTCCAGTACTTTCTCGAGTTCTCTTTTAGGTGGAAGATAACGTAGAGGTAGAAGAACTCTCAGAGTCGTTAGTGGCTCCAAATTCTCCCCTACCTTCTAGTTATCCAGAAGTATTGCAATACGTTGGGTCTCCGACGCATAGACCATCAAGTCTAGGTCACATTACGCACTTACCATCGATGACCACTACTGGAAGCATGGCTTCTACTACAAGTGCTACAACTATGTAGACTCCAACATCAGTACAAGGGTGAGGGACTATTTCCATCCCCTCTGCTTCTTTATTCGGTTCTTTTGCTAGCACATCTTTAGTTGGGTCTACCTCCATTCCTTCTATGAGTGGAAACTCCCAAACCAATGCTTTTAGTTCTAGATTTTTCCTGTTTGGCACCCATTCACAGGGTATTCCATTAGTTCCGTTTAGTGCCTCCACATCCATGATGGGTGGATCGACAACATTCCAACCCCATAGTAGGATGTATGCCTTTTTCTTCTATAGGACAAAGCAACAATCCTTTCCAAGGTTGGACTAACCCCGCGGTTAGTGGCATGGGAACTGGGAATCCATTTTTCGACCAACAAAGGAATGGGTTGTACTCCACGGTTAGTTCATTTCGAAGTATTCCTCCCTTAGCTTCTTCTTGGAATCCTTATCAGGGGCTATCGACTCCTTATAATCCTTTAAGAGGAAGCTTTGCCAGTTATGGAGGTTTTGCGGCTGGAGTTGGTCAAACTCCGAGTTTTGCTGGATCACAAGGTTCGCCATTTGGTTCAACTAGTTCTGCTGGTTACTTCGGGCAGCCTAGTGCCTTTCAAAATCCAGGCCAATCTTTTCAAAACTTTTGGAGCTCTGTCGAGTCTGGGTGGAATCCCCAAGATCCTCCTAGGCTCCTATTTCTGACAACTTTGAACTTGCCAGATTTCACGAAATTAACAAACGATCCAATCAAATACAATCCGGCCTAGCCTCCAGTCCCAACCAAACTCCCTTTGGACATTCCAAAATTCGAAGGGAAGGGCAATGAAGACCCAGGCGACCATGTAACCACATTCCATTTGTGGTGCTCATCGAACTCCCTCATTGATGACTCAATTAGGTTGAGACTTTTTCAACGCACCTTGACTGGTAATGTGGCCAAGTGGTATATAGAGTTTCCAGGGAGTAGCTTTACATCTTTCACCAACTTAGCTAATATTTTCCTAAATCATTTCTAGTTGCCCATCCGTTATGATGACGAGACTGAACTTTTGGCCACCTTTCGTCAGGATATGGCAACTCACATTTCTGACCATATTCAGGAATGGAGACAGAGAAAGAGGCTCATTAAAGCCGAAATCCCTCTGAATTACCATCTCGAATGGTTTTTGAAATCTTTACAACTTGAGATCTCGAAGGATGTCTCCATGTTTGGAGTTTATCCTGAGGAGCAAGCTATTTTTAGGGCCCAACAATTAGAATTGATTTACTCTCAGTCTGGGATCCTACAAAAAATCTTGCCAGATGCTCCTGGGTCTAAGGTTGATATAGCTAAGTCGAAGCCAGGTCCCCATGTGGATGGTATCGTTGGATCGATAGACACAAATGTGGTGAACTTGTTGAGCCAATTGAAGCAGTTGTCTTTGAAAACTGCTTCTAACAACCAAGTCACATCGTATAACCCTACGTCTTCCCAACCCTCTTCGATTAATGCCGTCCAATATGATAACCCCAAAGGAAATCAAAATTCCAATGGGAAAAAGAAAGGACGAGGTAAGAAAAAGAATCAGGATGGAAGGCTAACGCAAATAAATCCGGCAATAATGCTGGTGGTGGTAGAAATGAGTCTAGAAAGAAAGTCAAGTTTCCATGCGAGTTATGCAGTGGAGAGCATTTAACTCATCTCTGCCCAAAAATTTAGGACGCTCAGCACTTGTTAGGGCAGCAAGGGGCTTCTAGTTCTCAAGCTGTGTTAACCAAACCTTTTCCCCAAGGGCAGCAATTGCTTGCTAGCGCGAGTTAAAATCCGGGTACCTCCTTAGGGGGCAGCCAGGAAGGGGAAAAATCATCAAATGTTTTCATGACGGGTTCTAATGTCAATGTGGCTACTTGGTCACGTGATTATGGTGAAGCCAAAACTTCAAAGGATAAAACTACTCCTAGAAATACCGACCTTCATATTGAGCGACCCCCTATTGAGACTATACCACGGATACCAAAAGGTTCCAGTAAATGCACAACTATTAATCCTAATGCTAGGGATACCCTGAATTACTCCATAGTTGAGGATCTGGCTCAAAGTCCATGCATCATGTCCACTTTAGAGGTTCTCCAATCGTGTCCAACTCAAAGAAGTGCTTTACTCACGGCAATTGGGGCAGTTGATCCAACTAACTCTTTAGTGCTCACTTTCGACATGTTGAATGTCAAAAAGTGACTCCCTCATCATATGGATTTTCAAATAAAGTCTGCATACCGCAAGATTAACATTTTTCGCACCATTATTGATGAAGGAGCTTCCACGTGCGTCATGTCGATGTCATGCTGGAAGGCCATTGGATCGCCTTTGGCTGTTCCTTCAACCACCCTGCTGACTGCATTTGATGGGCATTCTCACAAGACGCATGGGATTATCTCGGCCTTTCCTATATGTGTTGGGGGAAAGGTCGTCAATATTGAAGTAGATGTCATAGATGCTAACCTAGACTACAATCTCCTCTTAGGAAGGAACTGGGTATACGAAATGGACGTCGTCGTTTCGACTCTGTTTCGTGTCATTTGCTTTCCTCATGAAGGGAAAATCGTTAAGGTTGACCAATTGAATTATTGTCTAGTCAATCCTCAAGAAACTTTTGACTCTATTGTTCCTTTAGTGGATAACCCTTGCCTGCCTACTAAGAATCTAAGAGTTTGGATTTATTCCTCATTGATGGGTACCTTTGATTTTACCTCTCCCATCGCTAGAATCAATGTCGTTTCATCATCTAAGGAGTCTCCTCGAGAAGAGTTCTTCTGAACTCATTATTTTTCGGACCCTTGGACCTTGCCTTCACCTACGACCACATTAGCTGAAGGACAAGTTAATGGAATGGCATTCCCTATGTCTGCGGCTGAGCTTACATATCAGTCTATCGTTAACTCTGTAGACGACCACTCTACTCCTTTTTCTGAAGAGGAGTTAGATGGTGATGTGGCCCCAGCCTGGACCCTTGATTCTACCTTTGATTTGGACTACTTAGATATGGTTTTATCTTCTGAAGAAGCGATCCTCGAAGTAATGATGGGTGTAGATCGACCTTGGGAAGACTTACACCATCGTTCATATTTTCTTCCTCCATTGTAGGAAGTGGAAGCTAGGTTCTCCAAGCTCTTTACTAGTGATGTTTGTATGATATCAAACCCTTTGGCTCCAGCACACTTCCGTGCCGAAGGTAATATATCGGTGATTTCAAAAATAATATCTATAAACATCTCTAGGGACCCTAATGTGATCAAGAATATCTTCATTGGAATCGAATGTTCCCTTGAAGAAATTCAAATTTACACCGACCTTTTTAAAGAATTTCGAGATGTATTTGCTTGGTCTTACGAAGAAATGCCTGGAATTGATCCTTCTATATTTCACCATGAGATCAAGACATATGAAAACACCAAACTGGTCCATCAAAGGCTTCGACTGGTTAATCCTAGGAAAGCAACAACCATTAAAGCTGAAGTTGAGAAGCTGCTCAAGGCGGGTTTTATACACCCTATTCCTCTTATCGATTGGGTTTCTAATCCAGTCCCTGTAGATAAAAAGCAAGGAACAATCCGAGTATGCATCGATTTTAGGGACCTAAACAAGGCTTGTCCGAAAGATAATTATCCCACACCATTCATTGATTAGATTATTGACGAATGTGCGGGTAATGAAATTTTTTCCTTCATGGACGGTTTTTCTGGTTATAATCAAATCTCTATCCATCCTAAAGATCAACATAAGATGGCTTTTATATGTCCCTAGGGTACCTTTGCATACAGAAAGATGCCTTTTGGTGTTAAAAATGTTGGAGCTACTTTCCAGTGGGCCATGTCATATGCTTTCCACGAAGCATACTTGGATGATCTCGCTGCTCGTTCTCGAAAGAGAAATGATCACCCTAGTCATCTTCGATTGGTTTTTGAGCAATGTCATTTTTATAAAATCCGATTGAATCCCAAAAAGTGCATTTTCACAGTTACTTCCGGTCGATTATTAGGGTTCAGTGTGTCAAATGAAGGGATTAGGGTGGATCCATTAAAGGTTGAGGCAATAGTTCAGTTGCCTCCCCCGTCCTCAATTCGACAACTTCAAAGTCTTCAAGGGAAGGCTAGACGGCTTATAGAAAATTACACCGATATCACTAAAGGGTTTATGCGTTTGCTCCACAAAGGAGTTCCATTCGTTTGGGACGACTTTGCGCAGCAGTCGTTCGACGCTTTGAAAAAGGCATTAGTCTCTGCCCTGCTTTTGAGTCCACCAGATTATGGTAGGGACTTCCTTTTATATCTCACTGCAACATAATTAACCATTGGTATGGTTCTCATTTAGGAAGACGATGCTCTCACAGAGCATGTGATTTATTATTTGAGCCAAGGCTTGATAGGTCCTGAACTTTGCTATTTGCCTGTTGAGAAGTTAGCCTTGGCAGCTGTCCGTGCTGTCCAGCGACTCCGCCATTATATTTTGCTACGAAAAACTTTTGTCTTAGAAATGGTCAATCCATTTCAGTTTGTCCTTAGTAGGCAAGTGATTGGGGGCAAATATAATCGATGGATATTCATTCTAAAAGAATTTGATCTCGAGTTCTTGTCCGCCAAGTCTAAGAAATCTATGGTCTTTGCCAAGCTAATTTCTGAGCTACCTTGTGGAGAGGATACTATTTATGAGGAAAGTTTTCTCGACGAACATTTATTCCTCATCCCTTAACTCGACCCTTGGTATGGGGATATCATTATTTATCTCCAGACTTTGAAGTTTCCCTCTACTTTCTCTAAGGATGAACGTCGAAAATTACATCACCTGGCTAAAAATTATGTTATTGTTGGTGATACATTATATCATCAAGGGGTTGATTCAATCCTTCGGTGTTGTTTAACCTTAGAGGAAGTAGAGTCAGTGCTTAATGACTGCCATAGTGGAGCTTGTGGTGGTCATTTATCAGGGCTTACTACAACTTAGCGTATCTTGCGTGCCGACTATTTTTGGCCTTCACTCTTCAAAGATTGTGTTGAAGTGGTCAAACGTTGTCACCCGTGTCAAATTTATACTCGGAAGATGCGCGCACATCCAACTCTTGTTTTTCTTGTTGTCACTGTCGGTCCCTTTACTAAGTGGGGTATTGATTTTACAACTTATAATCCGCCCTCAACAGCGAATCACAAGTATATTATCATGGCCGTAGACTACTTCACGAAGTGGGATGAGGCCATGCCCACTTATAAAAACGATAATGAAACAGTGGCTTTGTTCCTTTTTAATCAGATTATCTCAAGGTTCGGTATCCTGAGGGAGATTGTCATTGACCATGGCAGTCATTTCTAGAATCAACTAATGTCTGAATTAGCTCTCAAATTATGTTTCCGGCAGGAACATTCGTCTCCTTATTATCCTCAGGCCAATGGACAAGTTGAGGCTGTAAACAAAACTCTTAAGACGATCCTACAAAGGACAATCCAAAAAAATCGATCCAATTGGCACCTTATGTTGTATCCGGCTCTTTGGGCATACCGAACCTCCATAAAGACTGCTACAGGTTTTACACCCTTTCAGTTGGTTTATGGAATGGAATCTATCTTATTGAATGTGAAATGCCATCTCTTAAATTAGCTGTTGAGCTCCTTCCAGAGACTTCTAGTCTCGAAGAACGGCTCCTTCACTTGGAACATCTCGATGAGCAACATCGAGATGTCGCCACGATGAATGAGGCTCATAAGAAAAGGGTTAAAACCCGGTATGATAAAGCTGTCTGTCCTCGAGTCTTTTCTGAAGGTGACCTTGTCTTGGTCTATGATCAAGATAAGAACACCTTAGGGGCAAGCAAATTCAAACTTATGTGGTATGGTCCCTTCATAATTAAACGAGTCTTAAAAAAGGGGTCATATGAGTTAATTGATTTCGAAGGAAACAAGTTGGCGGAGCCCCGAAACGGGCTCTACCTCAAGAAGTACTTTGCTTAAGTAGCAGCTAGGCAATGACTTCTTTTTACATTTTGTATATTTGTACATATCTCATCGAGAGTTTTTGATATCAACACTTTTTGATCTGCTGTGGCAGGTGCTGATGGATGACTTGGTCTATTTTAAATTCACCAATGGTGCTAGTCGGCACAGTCGGAATCTTGCTTCCACAGCTTGGGTACTTTATTATCCAACTGGTTAGTTGATGGTATCAATGGGAGTATGCATCAGCCCCACTTCAAATAATATGGTTGAGTATACTGTCGTCATTAATTTACTATTGGAGGCAATTTCCCATGAAATCGACTCGTTGGTAGTTTATCTTAATTCACAATTGATAGTGTCACAATTGAATAACATTAAGGGATCCATGTTTATATCGTCAGTATTTAAGGGTGAGGTTGTTGCAAAGATAATTTACTTATATTAATTATTTTCACATTCCAAGATCTCATAATTGGTTAGCTGATTCTATTGCTAATCAAGCATTAGGTTGGCACATCAATCATTCATCACAATAAAATCAAGCATCAAAAAGTCTAACTGTATATATATATCATAAAAACATCTCGAGTGTACATAGGTCTGTCCAAAAATATACAAAATTGGGACTCAAATGCCCATAATCATGTCCACTATATCTAAGTCCCCGGCTCAGGGTGAGCAGCTAAGAAGGCAACTACTGCATTGGCCACACGCCTAAAAGTGCGAACCCAGTCACGTGGCATGTCAACCACATGACCGGCATATCCTCCGGAAGGTCCTCTATGGCTGCCATCGGTACTCCGTGAGTCAGTCTCACTAATACCGCTGAACTGTGTGTAGAGTTTGCTCTATCTCTGGGGTTGCCTCTTCGGCCCCTCAGCCGCAACGTCTGTGCCGTGGGAACTCATCTGGTCGTACCGGCCCAATATCTGGAACATGATCATCATATTAGTCATTTGAATCCTATCAAAAACATTTTTCAAAATTCATTATTATATTTGAAAAATCACAAAAAAATCATAACATCAAAAAACACTTACCAATGTCGCCCCATGTTACGGTGGGTGGTAATGCTAGATTGGGGTCTCCTCGCAAATCCAATCCAGCATAAGGGTAGTCATCTATGGCAATGGCCTGCTGCGCCCACCAGGAGAATAATTCATCATCAAATGCAATCCGTGGGATGTCCCCACCTCCTAGACGTTTCATCAGGTCAGTCCACCTGCCCATGCGTGGATCTCGTGGGGTGTTGATTGAAACCGGTACTCTAGGACGCAGTGTAGGGACCCTCTCAAAAAAGAAAGAACACAAAATTGTCCCATATCCAAAGTTTTTTGTCTGCCCTCTCTTGATGGAAGTAAGTTGGCTTTTCATGCTAGCCAGAAGAGGAGTACACCAGTCGAATAATGTGGTGAGACAGTCAACCGCCACGCTCATGGTTAGCCATGATGCCTGGTGCAGAGAAGCTGATCCGTTCACTCTAGCTATAGTAAACAAGATTATCCTCAGCGATAGACTCTCCACGTGTGTGATTGAAATTTGACTTCCAACCTTTTTTGGATGTATCGGGCAATAAATATGTACGTAGTCCTCGATCGAGAGACTACTTCATGTCCTGCCCCGGGCATGTACTACCTCTCCCCTTCGGGAAAGGCCTATGATGAAATAGATATCTTCCACTTCTATCCTGAGTGGCATCTGGTCAATCATAAAAGCATCCTCCTCGATATTCCAGTAATCAATGAGCATCTCAAGCAGACGTGTGTTTTCTTTCATATTAGGTAGTTTGAAGAATTTTAGCAAACCACATCCCCGTAAGGCATCCAAAGCATTGGGATCGTTCATGACCTCATCATCCATTGCGTATGCTCTCTTTCTCGCCAAGTGACTGGAATCCTGAAGAAAAATGATTTTAGACCATTAGTTTTTTTGTTTGAAATGATTCGCGGCATATACGTGGGTCCCTGTACACACAATCGCATATAGGGCCCGCATGTATGTGGGTTTCATTTACGACCCACGTATACGCCGTGGTGAAATTTTTGGAAAAAAATTCAATGGTAAAACATTAATTAAAAATTCTAAAACTAGTCACAATCAATTGCAAGACAAGTATAAGAGTTACCTAGGAACTTTGGGAGAATCTGAATGGTTGAATTTGGCGTATGGAAAGTTTGCTGCTTTTGCTCCACTTCTTTGCTCTCAAACTCAAATGGTGAAAATGGTGAGTCCAAAAACCCTTTTATAGGCTTTGAAAATGCAAAATTTTTTCAAAACTTGATTTTGTTTGGTCTCATGTAACTTTTAACTTGGGAGCTTGGAATGTCGAGAATGGTTTGATTTTCAGGACATTTTGGACGTTTTTCGACAGTTTTGAGATGGTTCCATGACTTCTGACCCGTCATGGCAGGTATCGTTTTCTCACTGGCATATAGGTTTGGAAAGCCATTTTTCCGTTGCATTATGCATACTAACCTCCATCTGTCTATAAACTTGCCATAGGGTCGATCCCATTGTGTTATGGTTCGTAAACCACTTTTACTCATCAATTCTTTAAATCATGACATGATGGTAGGTCCATCCTTTACATGGGCATCATAGTTAGCACCTCACTGACATTTGTTGCCCATGTTGGTCTAATTTGAGTAGGCTCGGGAGTCCTTTGTAGTCCCGCCATGACTTATGCGATGAAGACACATTCCTCTTTGCTTCTTCGCTTCGTTCTGGCCTTATACCCTAGAGGCTCC